>MU773573.1:9288-24787 GCA_026770625.1 Nicotiana glauca
TGATTTGCCAAAGAATTCCTATCCGGCGCAATGTCAATGTTGTACTGGAACTGCCGAATAAAATCTCGGGTGAGATCATCCCATATGTGCCAACGGGAGATGTCTTGATCCATGAACCATTCCGAAGCGATACCGATCGGGCTTTCTCCGAAGTATGCCATTAACAATTCTTCCCTACCGCCGGCCCCTCGCAACTGGTTACAATATTTCTTTAGATAAGCGATGGGGTTGCCATGCCCGTCATACTTCTCAAACTTAGGTGTTTTGAAACCTGATGATAAATGGACCTGCGGGAACATACATAGATCGGCGTAGGAGACACTCTTTTGCCCGCTCAATCCCTGCATGTTCTTCAAACTTTGCTCGAGGCTTCTCATTCTTTTGGCCATCTCTTCCTGTTCGGACGCCTTAGGGTTTTGGTTTTGCCCAGGTACAAACTCGTGTTGAGGATGTTGAGGGTATGTGTTGGCAGTAAACCGAGTAGGTTTCAATGAGAAAGACGGTGCTTGGAAGGTGAAAGAGGATGAGTCAAAGTTAGGCCTGTGCAAAGTGGGTTGTACCGCAGCTGGGCAAGGTGGTGCGGTATATGTGTTTAAGGCTGCACCGGTGGCCGACACCTGGGGATGTGTCTCAGAAGGTGATCCGGCAGCGGGAGATGTCCCGATTCTAGCCCTAATCCTATCCTTTTCTCTAAGCAGTTGCTCTATCTATTGATTCTTTGTCCCCAATACCCGAGCGTTGCCAGTGACTTGGTCCAGGAGCCTATCCACTTATTTTTCCATCCGTGCTATCAAGTTGTAGCAACGGTCTCTATCCGTCCTGGCGTCCCGGGCTTGTTTAAAGACCCGCTCCTCGAGAGTGGCATTTGTCTCCCTTAGGTCCGCGACGATCTCCTCATAATCTCCTTTTATCTGTTGCAGATGAAGTGCTCGTTGGTGTGCAACCCTCCTCCATCTGGTCCGAATTGAGGTTAGAGTAGCTTCTGCTTTCTCCAAGTCTTCCCGATGCTCAAGGGCTTTCTTTTCTAAGTCATTTATGAGTAACTCATTAGCCCGGCTCCTTCTTGATCTTTCTGCGGTCGATTTCATCTCTTGGATTTGGGTTTGGAGTGCCTGCTTTTCTTGTGCCCAGTCAGCCCTTTCTTTATCGAAATCAGCCTGCTGTATGTCCATGGCGGCCTCTAGTATCCCTTTGTCTTCTCTCAAGGTGTCAATACGAGATTGAAATTCTCGTGCCGTTTCACCTTTAGCTTTTCTGACTCTGGATTCTATCTCCCTTTCCCAATCGACTGCATATTTTACCGACCTTCCTGCTCTTTGTTCGGGCAACACCTGGTTGTGGAACCACTCGAGGTATGCGAGGCTTACCTCTCCTCATTCCCGGTCGGCAACCATTTCACCGGTGTCGGAGAGTCGACTACCAAACCATACCTTCTGCGCATAATATTCTCTTGGGAGTTCCTCTGTTGTGAATTCCCACATGAACGGACGCATATCTTCAATCGGGGGCCTTTTCTGTTCTCTCTCTAACTGGCGCATGACGCGTAATGGGGCGTATGGCTGGAAGCCCCTGAAACCCATTAGTATGTAGAACAGGTGATACGTTGACATGTGCATGACCTTAGCAGAAGGAAACCAATAATAGTTCCAAGTGAGTTTGTCCGCTTTCAGGGAACTAAGCGATTCCTGCCAGGCTCTTAATCCGTTCGGAAGATTACAACGTGCAACCCTGCTTGGATGACAACAAATGTAGTTCATCCGATCTACGTTGAAATTTATCACGATCGGGTGATGATAGAGATGCTCTATGAACCACATTTGCAGCAAGATGTTACACCCTTCGAAATAATCTCCACCTTCTTGACATCGAGTTAATGCCCGAAAAATGTCCCCTAAGATCATAGGAAGAATAGTGTGTTATTCGCTACTTTGCAAGTATGAGATTACTGCTGATAAACGAATTCTGATACGCCCATCACGTTCGGGAAAAACCATGGTCCCTAGAAAAGCAATCATGAAGGCAAAAGTCCTCAAATCTCTCCAGGCGTCATAACTTAATTGGTTGACAAATTCTGTGTTCGAGAATTTTTCAAATCCTTCCTTGTCACCAAACCTGTCATAAAGATATTCCAAGGGAACCCATCCTTCGTTTAAGCAATCCATTGGGACTCGACGGAGGCTCAATTTCTTCAAGAAGTTATTTACACCCACTTTCCTGGGAGCTGCGGGTTTCTTTCTGTGAAGATCCTTCCCGAATCCTGTGAACCCGCCCAATTCTTCTAAGGTGGGTGTCATCTCGCAGTCTCTGAATCTGAAGACATTGTTCGTAGAGTCCCAAAAACTCACCAAGGCCCCAATCAGATCCCTGTCCGGCTCAATCCCCATGATGTCTGGAAGAAACTTAAGGTGCTTGAAGACTTGATTTCTTTCCTAGGCAGCAAAACAAGCCCACCAATCACGGAGAAGGCTCGGGGTCTTATCTCAAATCATAAACATAGGAGGAGTCTCATCTCTTGCCCTTTTCTGACCAATTCTTTGCGGAGGAATCATGCTGATCCTAGAAAAGATAAAAAATAAAACTTAAAACTTTCCTAAGCCTAAGATAAAATCTTTATTGCTTAAAACTGATCTTGTTAGTAAGACATTTTAGCACTTGAAGAAGATTTGAAGGCTGTGTAACAGAATCCGATATGACACATATGTACTGTTCTTGCGAAATTAGTCCTTCGGCGCGCTTTTGTAGGCGTTTGGCTGTTTACCGAAGAATGACATTACCTTGACTAAAGGCGTTTATTTACCCCCTACATTTAACATTTTTTTTATTGTGTTTTTTTTTTGAAAAAGCAACATTAGTTGAGCCCGACATGGGTTGCCTACGTATCCCACGTCCAATGAGAATCAAACTTGCGTAGTTCGTCCAAAACAAACTACCTTGTTAGAAAAACAAGACCTCTTTCTTCATCTTTTTTTTTTCAAAATTTACCAGAGTTTCGGTGTTATTTGGTACTTCAAGACATGTGATTAAATCCCTTAACCCTATACACTGGTGTTTTTTCTTTTCTTCAAACCCATTTTCTTTCTTTCTTTTTTTTTTTTCATTTTTCTCTTCTTTGTTTTTTCGAATAAGCCGGTCAGCATGCAGGTCCGAAACAAGTAAATGCACAAACAGGATGCATCATGGTGGTCTTTTCGTTTCAGGTACACCTGTCCTAGACAGACCCAACCACTGTGTTGAGTCTCCTAAGTCAAAAATGCACATGATGCAAACAAACGTTCCTACTAGGGATCCGGCATGAGGCTTTGTTATTCTAAGTTAATATCCTGTTGGAGAAAGTATCTAGACTGGCTTACTCGAGCGGACAACTCGAGCCGAGGAGGGTCAGTGTACCGGTAGCATGGCTTTCCGGCTTAACTGGTGGTACTCCCCGCCTAAAACATGTGTGACTAAATCCTTCACCGGGTGCCAAGCACCTCGGCTATCTCAAAGAAAGACGGGCTATGTCCAGCAAATGCCCGATGTTAAATTCAAGAAGACTCAGAGGAGAGGTGGGTATCGGCACAGTTTATATACAGTTCACAAAATATCAAAGCGGTAGAAGCAACATTTAGCACATTAAGACAAACATATAATAAAATCAGATATTAAATAATCCAAATACAACAATTATTCAAAGCTCGAATTCATAAACCCTAAACCAGTGGTTCTGGGTTTGCATCCCCAGCGGAGTCGCCAGAGCTGTCACACCCCCTTCTGGTGCGCCCCCTGTTCGAGGGAGTGTATAAAGGAGTTTTTCCAATTTAAGTGACAATATTCGAAACGGGATTATTTTGTTTATTTCAGAATTGCCACTTGGAGTAAATTAAGGTGTCGATTTATTTAAATCCCGAATCGAGGAAATTTCGACTTTCCAAATGAAGTCTGCGAACCAGAAATTCTAAGTAAGGAATTCTGTTGACCCGAGGGAAGGTGTTAGGCACCCCCGAATCCCGTGGTTCTAGCACGGTCGCTTAAACTATTGTAAATGGCAAAAATATCTGATTTTTAAAAAAACATGTTGTAACCGACGAGCTTTCAATCAATTTCAAACCGCTTTATTCCGTTAAACTTGTACATTTAAAATTCTTAAACAGAAATGGCCCAGTTTGTAGCGAGGTTACTTCAATTCATGCTTCAAAAGGGACTATTGAGAATTTGATTACATGTAATCCTCATTTGTTCTAGTTATAATTTTATACCAACATGTGTCATTCAAATAAATTCAAAGTGTGGCCATGGTTGCCTTATATTTCCGGATTAGTATCAGCTCAAATTGAATTAATCCTAACGACGTGTATAAGCATAATACGGGGGTTCTTGGTTCACTACCGAATTATTTTCCAGTTGGGTACAGGGAGCAACAGTTAGAGGAATGGCTATGACATTATTATGAAGCTTATTTCAAATGAGTGCACATGCGAAAATTATCTACTCCTAAACAGTCAAATGCCAATACTCGATACATATCAAGTTATTGAATTGGTTTCCAACTCAAAATATATTCAAATTCTGTGTATTCGAACTAATAATTAATTTAAACAACTATGCTTCCAACAATTCAAACTATCAGTATAGCTATATTGTAATTGAAAAAAATCCTAATTCAACTGTAATATCCCAAGCGTAACATAATTAAATTGCAGTTCCAAACAGCAAAGCTTAAGCCTTGATTTTATTTCAATGCCACATAAAGGAAGCTGCATCAACACAGTCTCAGAAAGGTGTACCTGAAATTTGACAAACAAGAAAAGTGGAGGAAGAGAAGATCAGTAAACAACTCACAGCAAAGCAACAGCAACCAGCAGCAACCAGAGCAACTTAAGGACACCAAGTATATGTCCCAGTAGCAAAACTGAAGTCCCTGGAACAGATTAAACCAACAGGGAACTCAAGAGCTAAACACAGCAATTTTCAGAAGACCAGACAGCAACAGATCAGACCCAAATAAACTCAACAGGAACCTTTAGATAACTTGAACACTCAAATATGGAAATAGAAACAGAGAAAGACTCAAACTGTTTCTGATCTCAGGCCAATATAACAGTGTTACAGGGACTCGAATTGCTTAAGATTGACTCGAATTTTTCGAGAATTAAATCTTTTCAAAGTTCTCTTCACTATTTAAATGTTCAAACTTTGAACTCTCTTGGACAGATCTTTTTTAAGACTCAAAACAGGCTCTCAAAAAATTGGAAAATCTCCTTCTCTCCTTTCTATTTCAGAATGTATTCTTCCAGAATGTATATCCTAGAATGTGTGTATCTAATCTCTGTCTTTCTGAAAGCTGGAAAAAACTCTCCAAAGACTGGAAGTCAGAAGCTGGAAGAAAAATCTTTAAGACTAAAACTGATAGGCTAGAAAAACTGTCTAGAAAAGACTCTTAAGACTCAAGAATTCCTTTCAAACTCTGAAAAACTGATGGCTCAAAAAGACTTTCCTCTATTCTGAAAATTTTCTCTCTTTTATATCCTAAACTCACAGCCTTGCAGCCCCCTTTTTAATTGTTTTAAAATTGATCAAAACCATATTATTCCCTCTGTTTTTCCCACTTCAGTTTGTCTAAGTGTGGGACACTGATTTTAAAACTCTGAAGTTCAGAAATTAAATGGAATACCCTGCTGTCCAGCAGGTTCCACTAACTTACCCCATGTGTATTGCACCCTTTTTTAATCCTAAGTGAAACTGGTTTCTGACTTCCATGATCCATTGTCTAAACAGGCTGTAATTCAACTACAAAACCTCCCTTTTAATCCATTTAAACAACAATTTTGAGGGTGTATTGATGTGCAATTAACAGGCCACTTACTAAGTTCTGGATCTTCTATTGGGATTACAGCTATAACCAATTCAGACTCCTAAACTTAGCCAAAACAAATCAAGCTTTAATTCAACAATGATTCTGGAACAAGTTAACAGTGTTAATCACTGTCCAATGTTCTAACAGGCAGACCTATGAAATTAATCGACGACATTCGTTTAGTCGATTACAACACGTATAATCGATAACAAATAATCGACCTACGAATCCGTGATTCATGGTTTACGGGCAGACTTCGGGGATCAAAAATACGAATTAATTACTAGACGACCTCAAACAAACTAAACACACAATTCATTACAATTAACAAACAACAGAAAGAAACGACCGAATAAAAGGTCCACTGAAGATGGGAGCAGAGAATTTGGCAAGGAATCAAAAAGGCTAAAAATAATAAACACAACTAAACTAATAAACAAATAAATAGAGATAGAAGAAAAATAGAAGAAATACCTCAAGAGTGAAAATCAGGAACAAACACGGACTTGGACCAACTCGGACTTGAAATTTTTGAGGCCAAACGGACCTTAATCGAGTGTTTCTCAACTGAGAACACTTCGACTAAGGTCCATTGAGCGACAAAAAATCTTCAAACAGGCTCGAATCCTTTTCTAGGGTTCTTGGGGCTCGGATTGGGGGCTCAAATGGTTTGGGCTTGATTCGAACCAAACCAGTGTTGGTTTGGTTACGAGGGAGGTCAGGGGAGTGTTAGGTATCAATTTGGGACGGTTTGGCGTTGGTTAAGTTTTGACTCGAATCTTCGATTGAAGATTCGAGAAGTTCAGGGATGATTCGAGGTAAGGGGCTTGTAGATTTGGGTTCAGGGTGCGATGGAGGCTCTGTGGTGTTAAAATGGTGGTCATCGGCGTCGTTGCCGCCAGGTTTATGGCGAAGGGGAGGGGTGGCGGCTAGCTAGGGTTCTTGGGGTGTGTTTGGTTCATCTCTGAGAGACGATGAAGAGGGGGGTCTGGAAATGAGACGAGTGACGAGGGTTTGGGGGGTAGGAAATTTGGTATATTGAAAAGGGTCCATTAATCCGAGCCATTGGATGAAATGATCTGAACGGCTTGGATTAACTGATGGATAAGGAGACGGGGTCGTTTGGTTTAATGAGGGGGCGGGTTATACGGTAAACGGGTTGGATCGGGTTGGTTAAGGGTTGAGGGATGGATAATAGCCGTTGGATTTGCGTGAATTGAACGGCTGAGATGGGTTTTCCTTAAAACGACGTAGTTCTGGTACCAAACAACGTCGTTTTGACGGCCTAGGAGATGGGTCTCTTGGACCGGGTACAGGAGTGGTTTTGGGCCTGGACTTTGGTTGAAATGGGGCGCCCCAAATCTGATTTGCCTCTTTTTCTCTTTATTTTTCTTATCTCTTTAATTAATCAAAACTAAAATCCTAAATCACAAAATACTAATTAATTCCTAATTGTAGAATTTAGTCCTAAATGCAATATTTTTGTATTTTTAATTAATTTACACAAATAAATATGCATACACAAATGCAAACAAATAAGAAAAAATAACAACAAAAATCAACACAAAACAAATAAAATATTTTATTTTGGTTTTCTGGGAGTAATACGCTTATAGGGCAAAAATCACGTGCTCACAGGTATGCGCGGGATGACATTTTGGAGAATCGTTTGGCTTGCTCACTATTGGATTTGCCATGTTCGAGGTAAATAACACTTCTAAACATGGTGTTGAGGGTATGAACCCCTAAATAAACATGATTTGTGTTTGGTGTTAAGGGGACAAACATGCTAGCTGACGGGCGTGTAGGCGTGCATCGTGAGAATTGTGACTCAGTTATTTCTACGGTACTGTATAGTTACTTAATCTTATTTGTATCTATGAAATCTCTATCGTGCTAGAGTAATTAAGCTGTGATCCATATTAGAAACCATGTCTAGGCTATATGTTTATCCTTTAGGGACCCACTGAGGTCATTTCTGTTGTTGAGTTATTTGCTTACATTGCAATTACATACTCAGTCATATGCATTCATTTGCATATTATATCTCAGTCTCTGTCACCATTTATTAATACATCACATCATCCTCTTTGGGCTGATTTTCATGATATTGTGAGCCCGAGAGGCTTGAGAGATTGATGACTCAGTAAGGCCGAGGGCCTGATTGTGAGGATATTGATGGGATCGGGTTGCATGCCGCAGTAGGTATTATTAGTTCATGATGGTATCGAGCTGCACGCCGCAGGATGTTTATTTGATTCATGCCATGAATGGACACTACTGAGTCCAAGAGCGAGTGCTGAGTGACTCTAAGGACTAACTGATTGGGATGAGTGAGTGACTGGGAGGACTGAGTGAACTGATTCTCTGAGACTATGCATATGGTTTTATAAATGAGTTGCATTGCATTCGACATGCACACTTGACATACATGCATAGAGATGTATTTTCCTCATGTTTTACGGTATTGTGTCATTCATGACTTCAAATACACATTGACATGTAGGCATAAAGACTTATTTTCCTCATGCTATCTGAAAATGAAACATTTACCTGTTGAAAGCTTTAGGAAAAATCACAATTTTACAAACTTACTCATATTTTTTGGTGATTTCGGTAAAAGATTTGGGTTTTCACTGATATACTTGAAAAGCATACCTATTTTTTCGAAACTGTGAACGAGCTGACATTTTATCTCTGAGTTACTTCTTTTAGAACTTTTATTATGTTGTTATCAACTGTTGTTGTCTATCGGTGTTGGACTACGTCTTATGTCCCTACTCGTCACTACTTTCAGCCTAAGATTAGGCTTGTTACTTATTGAGTACACGGGGTCTGTTGTACTCATATTACATTCCTGCACCTAGTGTACAGATGTTGGATGATGATATTGTTGCGTGCGGCGGGAGCTGGATAGGAAGATGTACTTGCGTTCCAGTTATGCTATTACTTGTCCTTGGTAGCATTAGTTCGCATTCTTTTCATTTACATTTCAAACAGATATTGTAATTATTTCAATTCAGTCTTGTAAAAATCTAAATATTAGAAGCTCATGATTTATACTACCAGTACTCGGAAAATTCCTTGTATAAAAGTAGTTGTATTATCATTTTTTATCTTAATAAATCTCATTAAATTGGATAGTTGTTTGTTGGCTTACCTAACGGGTGGGGTTAGGTGTCATCACCACTAGTTGAATTTTGGGTCGTGACATTTAGGAGAGTCCTAACCGTTGTGTCTATTCTTCTTAAAATATAATATTAAATATATAACAAAGTATATACTTATATATTTTTTAATATGGATCCAGGTTGACCCACATGGGTGACCCGAACCCAATTCCTTCATACTCAGTACATAACATCTTTAATTTTAAGGACAATCAATACTTGCTGCAAAAGTAGCATTGTGAAGTGCCCTGGACATTTACCACTGGGAATACAACAAACCTTTTTACATCTTTCACCTTTTCTCAATCTTACATTTCTATATTTTCCAAAAGATAAACAGAGAAAAAATTCAATGGCAAAATAACTATTTTACTGAAATACTAACATGCATCTATAGCATCCAGCAAGAAACATCCGAGTAAAGGAGAAAACTAACACACATTTATTGGACACCCATGATTGTAAAAGCGATGCACGAAAGAAACTGAAGCGGAAATCTCACCTAAACTAACAAAACCAGAGGCGAGAAAAACACTAACACCAACGACAGAGAAATTCCATGGAAATAGGAATGCAAGACAATCAATACATCAGTGGATATTATGCTTGTCACTGCCAAAAGACTATAATGCTCTCAATTTTTAATTATTGGCAATACAAACATGTCGAAACAGCATCTTTCCTTCTTATATATAATTATTAGTAGAAACATATATAGTAACAGTAAGGAATAATAGATTAAAAAACTCATAAATTAACAGATGTGTATTCTGAGGCAATTACCGTTGCAACTCCAAGCTAATTTGATGAGTTCCACATCCAGTAGTTGCAGTTGATTCAAGGATCTCAAAACCTTTCAAAACGTAGCACAACACATGTAATTACTATATATATTTATAGTGCTTGGTACATTCTCATTCCCGGCCTTTTAGCTCATCCAATACAAATTCACAAGTACAACGAAAAAAGGAAATAGAGAAGCGAAGATAGGTTATTAAAAAGCGGAGCCAGGAATTGAAATTTATGAGTTCGGGAACCTAATCTGTTGAAGTAACTGGGTTGTAAATTAATAAATTATATATATTCAATGAATTTCTTAAGACAACATGTGGTACGGACAAAAGCTATTGGGTTCGGCCGAATCCATAGATTGTATTCTAGCTCCGCTCCTATTATAAGGTGAAGAATGAAGTAATAACATTGCATAGTGTTAACAATAGTTTGTAATAGTGGGAGTCCCACACCGTTGGAATAAAGCCAAATGGTTGGCTTTATAAAGCTTGGCACATTAAGTCCAATAAAATGAACAATTGACATATTTGTATTTTATTTGGAACAACCTTTTTGTTATTTAAAATTTGAATTTAAATTTTAATTTTAATTAACAAAAGGAGTTGTGGCTACTCGTGAAAAGGGGCGTCACTTCAGAAAAGTCTCATTTTCTTATCTATAAATAGGGAATTCATCCCAGAAGTAGAGTATTCAATCTACACGTATGTTCTGGCTTTGTTGTATCCTGATAGAGAATTGCTTGTTGTCCCTAAAATATATACAGGCAATAACTCTTGAAAGATAGTGATCTTTCACGCCTCAAAGCCTTTAATTCTCTATTACTTACTTATATATTTCTAACACATAGTACCTGTATAAAGTTATGTTTTAGGGCATCTGAATTTACGCACACCAACAAGATCTGCGGACGGAAGTAACTAAACAATTCATCAATCAAAGAATAGATGAAAAGCACAAGGTGAAAAATTCAACTGAAGCAACCTATTGGTTGCACGAATGATTGGTCGTAGGTTCGAATCCTACTTGGAGAGATATTTTAGTTATTGCTTTTCTGACCTAGCGACCCCGGTCCTTCTCCTTTGTTTCTACTCCCGATGAACTGACTGTACCCCAAACTGACACAGGTGAAAGACTTCAATCGAACGTCAACTTCCATTAGTCTTGAACCAATCAATGCACAAAAGATTAGGATTTTTCTTCTATTTATTAGCTTGAATGAACGTAAATTGGTAGTAACAATGATAGCATCATCCAAGTCAACTATATCACTTAAGCTCAAACTCTCCAATTCTGGCCTCAAAATTTTGATTATATTCAATCCTCTATATAAATGAAGAAATAAGGATTTAAGATGCAGGCACTTGTTGATAAGCACAGAGAAGTCGCGTGAAGAGATGTGAACGGAATCAAAATATATCTCTTTCAATGGAGACAAATTGTAACAAACCAGTTTTCTAATAGTTCTATTACTGACAAGAAGTTACAACTTAACTCAAAACTATTATAGGAATTAGAGACTAAACTGAAATACAAAGGATATAGAAGAACGGATGAGAAGCTATTGAGAATGGAGAGAATCAGAAAAAGGGAGACGAGGAGAAGCAGATACTTTTCTTCATAATAGGCATAATCCCAAATAACCGATCAGCTCTCCATTTAACGGAACTATCCTTGCGTCAAATACTCAACCCGGATCCTAAATTAATCTGGCCCTATTATATGTTCTCGGCCCAAAAGCTCTTCTCAGCCCAATAGCTACTTGTGTGATATTAGGTCAGGGCTGGTTCATAACAATATTCTCCTCCTCAATAAGAACCTTGTCATCAAGGTTCGAGTCAAGAACGGTGATACTCGCGAGCTCCCAACCCATTATCTCAGAACCAAGGCATGCTTTGTGACTTGACCAGAATATGTGATCTAACGCACCTGTTATAAACCAATCAAACCTTCGATCATTGTGGCTCTTAGTAGAGAGTAACACAGATCTTAACTTGATTTGCCATACATATTCATACGACCTTGATTGCCATCTGTTAGAGTCAATTAGAAGAAAGCTAAATGAGAGAACCAATGCAAATATTCTAGTGGCGAACCTTGACAAAAGCATGAACTCGATTAAATGGAAATTTTTCAGTGTGTTGGCAAAGTTTACTTCATGTTGGACGTGGCTATGATGATAAAAAGCGCGTGTTTCCGCTGAAAGTTCCATAGGCCACAATAATGTTGGAATAAACAGTAGAATAGAAACTGGTATAATAATATCGTTGACATGATTGAACTCCACAACAACTTCATAATTTGTACCATACTCAATTGCACTCCAACCTAACATAGTGCAGCCAAAAGATTGAGTGAAGTTAAGTTGTAGTGCAACTCCTTTATTATGATAAACCCCCTTTAATTATTTACACATAGTGGAATCATCATACTTTCCATCCAATAGATCTGATATTCCGCTCCATCATACATTGTCAGGCCTAGGCATTTCCACAATATACTTATGTCTCTGCCAAGGGGAAAATCATTTGTCTAAATGGGCAAATCTAGGTGAACTTTCCACAAAGTAAATCAACATCGAAAAAGAAATATAGTGAAGATGCTCCCAATTGACCTTAAAATGTGCAGATTCAAAGTCAGCCATAGCTTGTAAAAATTTGGTTGATTAACCACAATATACCAGTACTTATCCTCATTTGGAAATTCCTCTAGAAAGCTCTTAGTCAGAATAAAGGTAAATTCCAAACATGATAATGTGTTAGTGAATAGCCTCTGTGATTGAACACCAGTGGGGTCATTCAGGCTTGAGCGAATTGTAGTGACAGTACTAAAGAAGTCCATGCCGAGAATAACACATACAACTTGTACGGTACACACGAATTCAATGACCTTGTGTTGTCTCTTACTCTTATGGATCTTGTCCTCAAGGTTTGGGGAAAGAACATTATAAGCAGTGCACTCCTCACCATAAGCTCCGTCGAACTCTTGGATCTGCAGCAAGGAAGAAACATGTGGATGCTCCTGGCTTATGATAAAGTGATATACATGGAAAAGCTCGTTCAGCTGGAGACTTTTTTGTATTTTTTGCTCCCAAGACACTCTCTGGATTTAGAGAACAAGAATCTTGGAAGATTGTGGTCCTGCCTAGTATCAACCCAATTGCATTTGTGTGAGCCAACGTCATGGTAAAGTGACACCTTATTTTGATTAACCTCGCCAATTTCTTCAAGATAATTATGCAAACAGGGAATTATGACGAACCATAGAGTACCATCAAATGGAAATTCTATTACAGCCAATGTCATGTTGGTTCCGTGGTTTACTATCCTGTATTTGTAAATAATAATTCTAAAAAAATAAAACGTTAGCGTATAAACGTAAATATAAATGAAACAGTAATTAATTCGAGCCCACTGAATTCACAGTATTTCCTTAAGGAATTTAATCCCCTCCTAGTACCCAAGGTTATGGAATATTTCCTTCTAGGATAGAACGAATTACACACTATTGTAGCGGTACTTCAAACCCCAGTGTTTCAGCGAACACAAAATTCGGCAGCAAATTACACTTACGGATGCTTTGTTTGTAGTTAAAAATAATGCAGAATAAAGGAGGATAACTCAGAAGTCGAATGGAAATTCTGAGAGGAAGGAATGCAGTTTATAGCCGATGTTGAATTCTTAATGAAGAGGATATCAGATTGTAATTCATTTTTTCAGTGTATACAGAGTGTATATAGACTTTATATCAAGTGTATACAGAGTGTATATCGAGTGTATCTTAAGTGTTTTTCGGTGTGTCTTCTCTCTTAAACTGCTGCTCATATTTATAGCAGTTAGTTGAAAGAAATCCGCCCCCTCCATTGTGGAACAAGTACTAGGCTATCATGGAGGAAGCACCTAACATGGTGGAATGAACACTTGCTCATGGAGCACTAGGCGGCTGTTATTGCAAGACAATACACGGATTGGAAAAAATCTGTTACAAACACGGATTATATCAGGTTAATATTCACTATTAACAAATAAATTTGGTCCAAAAAATTAATAATCGATCGATCATTTGACCAAATCCAAATCCGAAGCCGAAGCCGAAGCCGAAGCCGAGCCGAGCGAGCGAGCGAGCGACGGCGCGAGGCTTGTCTTCTTAATAACTCTTTAAGAGCTATATTAAGTGCATTTGTATATAAACCTACCAAAATTCTTATCCTCTACCAATATGGGACAATGTCTCATTAAAAAGAAGAGGAAAACTTAAAATTTTACTCAAAATTTTATTTTCCCTCCATTTCCCATTCACTCTCATTTTAAGACTATTTCATCTTAAACAAAACTCAACAATCCCCCCACTTGAATGGGGAATGGCTATATCATAGAAGTATGCATGAAAAACTTGTGTGATTCGCAAGAAAGGATTAATTGCATCTGGATAAATAGGTTTCCCTTTGAACTTTCCGTAGTGAACTTATGTTGGATATATTCGGTCAATCGGTAGATTTGATATCTTTGAACCGTCGAACTTTAGTGTATACCTAGAAAACCATAAGTCACACAATCAACCCTTAACCGTCTTTGGTTCTCATTGTTGTGTTCGTTTCAACCATGAACACTGCCTGGTTTCATAAGTGCGTAGAGAATTGGCCTTGCAGAATTCTCCTTGAAGCGGCTAACACTTCACACTTACATAGGTGATTCCTACACATGTCATCCTATAGATACACTATTTGATATACTACGTATCAAATATAGAAATCACTAAAAATCCTTAATGCTTTATCCTTGGTACTGAACATTGTCTCATCACGAGAATGGACCAAAATTTTTGTTGACAATGTTGAACGTCATAAATGACTTTGTTTGATCTCCTTGAACCTAGATCTTGGGATCTCCAGTCTTCTAGGTAGAATTACTGCCACAATGACTTGTTCTCGACCATAGTCCCATTCCCCTCGAGGATTTCTCAACTACCTCTCTAGTTAGGCCTTTTGTAAGTGGATCCCACATATTATCACTTGAATTTACATAGTCAATCGTGATAATTCCTCTAGAGAGTAATTGCCTAACGGTTTTATGTCTTCGTCGTATATGACGAGATTTACAGATATACATAACGCTCCCAGCCCTCCAATTGCCGCTTGGCTATCGCAATGTATGCATATTGGTGACAACGGTTTGGGCCAAAATGGATTGTTTTCCTTCCAGATCCATTCAGATTCTTCACCGGCTTTATCTAAGGCTATGAACTCAGCCTCCATTGTAGAGCGGGCAATAGAAGTTTGTTTGGACGATTTCCAAGATACCGCTCCTCCACCAATAGTGAATACATATCCATTTGTGGACTTCGAATCAGTTGAACCGGTGATCCAATTTGCATCACAATATCCTTCAATCACCACAGGATATTTGCTTTAGTGCAAATCAAAGTTTTGGGTATGCTCTAAATATTCCAAAACTCGTTTTCATTGCCATCCAATGAGTTTGATCTGGATTGCTCGTGTATCAACGCAGTTTACTTATAGCACAAGCTATATCTGGTCGTGTACAATTCATGATGTACATTAAGTATCCCAACACATGAGCATAATCCAATTGTGATATGCTTTGGCCTTTGTTCTTTTCTAATGCAAGATTCACGTCAATTGGAGTCTTTGCAACTTTAAAGCCCAAGTGCTTGAATTTTTCAAGTACTATCTTAATATAATGAGATT
>MU773573.1:32626-42868 GCA_026770625.1 Nicotiana glauca
TTTCGGTCCTATTTTTACCCTTTTGGGTTTAGGAATTTGCACTTTTTCCAAACACCCCCACACTTTCAAATAATTCAAGTTGGGCTTCCTTTCTTTCCATTTTTCATATGGAATGGATTGTGTTTTGCTATGGGTTACTCGATTTAGTATTCGGCTAGCCATAAGAACGGATTCCCCCCACAAGTTCGGTGGTGAACCAGAACTGATCAATAATGCATTCATCATCTCCTTTAATGAACGATTCTTTCTTTCTGCAATCCCGTTGGATTGGGGCATGTAAGAGGTTGTTGTTTGATGAATAATTTCATATTCTAAACATATTTGTTCAAAAGGAGATTCATATTCACCACCCCTATCACTTCTTATCATTTTGATTTTCTTGTTCAGTTGAGTTTCAACTTTATTTTTGTATTGCTTGAATGCATCTATTGCTTCATCTTTACTATTAAGAAAGTAAACATAGCGATATCGAGTATTGTCATCAATAAAAGTTATGAAATACTTCTTTCCACCGTGAGATGGTATTGACTTCATGTCACAAATATCAGTGCGAATTAAGTCCAAAGGATTTGAATTCCTTTCAACCGACTTATAAGGATGTTTAACATACTTAGATTCCACACATATTTGGCATTTTGATTTTTCGCATCCAAACTTAGGCAATACTTCCAAGTTAATCATTTTCCGCAAGGTTTTATAATTGAAATGACCCAAACGTTCATGCCATATATTATTTGACTCAAGTAAGTAAGACGAAGCTGAAATTTTATTATTATTTTCAATAAACATTACATTCAGCTTGAAAAGGCCCTCGGTAAGGTAACCTTTCCCTACAAACATATCATTCTTACTTATTACAACCTTGTCGGACACAAAAACGCACTTAAAACCGTGTTTAACAAGAAGTCCAGCAGAGACTAAATTCTTCCTAATCTCAGTACATGAAGGATGTTGTTCAAAGTTACCACTTTGCCGGAAGTCATTTTCATAAATATCCTCCCACATCCTTCAATCTTGGCCGTTACAGCATTTCCCATGGAAAGCGTCTCGTCGGGTCCAGCAGAAACATATGCAGAGAATGCTTCTCTCACAGCACAAATATGGCGGGTGGCTCCAAAATCAATCCACCATTCCTTAGGATTGCCCACCAAGTTGCATTCAGAAAGCATGGTACACAGGTCATCAATATCATCATGTTTTTCTACCATGTTTGCCTGACCCCTTTTCTTGTCTTTCTTCCGAGCACAACACCCCGTAATTTGTGTTTAGTTTTTCCACAGTAGTTTCCACTGAACCGCTTTTTGCTTGGGTTGTTTCTCGGACCAGAAGCCTTTTTTTCTCTTTTTTTTTTTTATCTTTAACAATATTTGTTCTCATTATTGTTGAATTTTCACGGCCTCTCCTTTCAGCAACTTTAATGTCATCTTCGATTCTCAATCGAACAATGAGATCTTCAACGGACATCTCCTTTCGTTTGTGTTTCAAATAATTTTTGAAGTCCTTCCACAATGGAGGCAACTTCTCAATTATTGCTGCTACTTGGAATGCTTCATTGATGACAAGACCTTCAATGAAAATTCCGTTAGTAAAAATACTAAAATTTTTACTCTCAACATCAGTATTTATTTGAAACATACCTTCAGCAAGTAGATCATGAATAATCACTTGAAATTCCTAGATTTGGGTAATAAAGACTTGCTATCTACCATTTTGTAGTCCAAAAATTTTGCAGCGATGAAATTCTTCATCCCGGCATCTTTAGTTTTGTACTTCTTTTCAAGCGCATTTCACAATTCTTTTGACATTTCCACGCCACTGTATAGATTATATAGATTATCATCCAGTCCGCTAAGAATATAATTCTTGCACAGGAATTCAGAATGCTTCCACGCCTCAATCACAAGAAAGCTTTCATCTTATGGAGTTTCATCGGGCACATCAGGAACATCTTCCTTGATGAACTTTTGTAGACATAACGTAGTCAAGTAGAAGAACATCTTCTGCTGCCAGGGCTTGAAATCAATCCTGAAAAATTTTCTAGGTTTTTCTGCCTGTGCCAATGCCGGTGTTCGGCTTGTCAATGCATTGACAGTCATCGTTGGAACATGGCTTGCCGATGCGTTCACATTCACCATCGGAACAGCTTGCTTTCCGATTTCATTAGCCATTTTTTTCTGAAAAAATGACACAAACAAACGTTTAAAACTGGAGTTAAAAAATTACGTAGATTTTAATCTCCAAAAAAATGTCACAAAGGCTTTACTCTCCAAAACGAGAGTACACAAAACCACAAAGGTTTTAGTTTCCAGAATAATAAGGATAACACAAATACAGAAATAAAAATTCTTAAATTCCTTAAGCTTGTTGGTTCCTTGGTTTATTATCCCTTATTTATAAATAATAATTCTGAAAAAATAAAACATTAGCGTATAAACGCAAATATAAATGAAATAGTAATTAATTAGAGCCCACTGAATTCACAGTATTTCTTTAAGGAATTTAATCCCCTCCTAGTACCCAAGGTTATGAGTTATTTTCTCCCAGGATAGAACAAATTACACACTAATGTAGCGGTACTTCAAACCCCAGTATTTCAGTGAACACAAAGTTCGGCAGCAAATCACACTTACGGATGGTTTATTTATAGTTAAAAATAATGCAGAATAAAGGAGGACAACTCAGAAGTCGAATAGAAATTCTAAGAGGAAGGAATGCAATGTATAACCGATGTTGAATTCTTAATGAAGAGGATATCAGATTTCAATTCGTTTTTCCAGTGTATATCGAGTGTATACACAGTGTATATCAAGTGTATACATAGTGTATATCGAGTGTATCTCGAGTGTTTTTTAGTGTGTCTTTTCTCTTCAACTGCTGCTCATATTTATAGCAGTTAGTTGAAAGAAATTTGCCCCCCTCCATGGTGAAACATGCACTAGGCTATCATGGAGGAAGCACTTAACATGGTGGGATGAATACTTGCTCATGGAGCACTAGGCGGCTGTTATTGCAAGAAAATACATGGATTAGAAAACATCCATCACAAATACGGATTATATCACGTTAATATTTACTATTAACAAATAAATTTGGTCTAAAAAATTAATCAATCGATCGATCATTTGACCAAATCCAAATCCAAATCCGAAGCCAAAGCCGAAGCCGAAGCCGTAGCCGAAGCCAAAGCCGAAGCCGAGCCGAGCCGAGTGAGCGATGACGACGGCGCGAGGCTTGCCTTCTTTCTAACTCTTTAAGAGCTATATGAAGTGCATTTGTATATAAACCCACTAAAATTTTTATCCTCTACCAATGTGGGACAATGTCTCATTAAAAGAAGAGGGAAACTTAAAATTTTACTCAAAATTTCACTTTCCCTCCATTTCTCATTCACTCTCATTTTAAGACTATTTCATCTTAAACAAAAACTCAACATGTCATACTCGCGTTTGACAACACAATTCCTTGGTTAGTGAAAACCAAAAAATTTTATGTGTCCCATTGAGGAGATATGTCAAACCGCTGAGCTACAGTAGTATCTCGTGAATTTTCATCCTCCCTAGTATTAGATCCAGTCATATCATCTAAAACCTCATGATGTACCTTGGTCTGGATGGGTCATATTTGCATAAAATATTGTCATATCACTTGGCTAATGTAGTTGCAAAATGGTCTCCCTCATGGACAATAGCATTAAGATCATGAATACAAGAGCTCACTGCAGTGTGTGAAATTTCGCCGAACACCTGCGCTTCGATAATGGCAGAAGTTTCCCATACCACTGCCACCTCTACTAATTTTACATGCCTAACTTTAGGTGCTTCTATGTCTTCAAGATATTGAATCTTAGTATTACTTCCAGTAATGAATTCCAAGGAATCTATATTTCATACCTCTCTAGCAGTTCATCGAGCACATGGTCCTCTTTAAAGTTTCCAAATTCATCAGCAGATCCAAATGCAGATGAAAAATGGCTCAGGGCAGGAAAAGAATACGCTATAACTAATTGTGAAACTGTAGGTATAGAATTGACGTAATTAAAACCAATCTCTGAGGAATAAGCTAGACTCCCTACCGGATCTATAATGGGTTGTTGTCGAAAATGTTGAGCAAATTTTCCTTGAAATGTTTCCAATCGAAAAATTGATTATTCCAAAACAACCAATTGAACCAATTAAGAGCTTCACCACCAAGGTAAAAGGAAGGAAGAGGTAACCAATCCTTCTCAGCGAAGCCAAGGTAAGTAAAGTATTGCTCGACCTGAAAAAGCTAGCTCTCTGGATTGTCACTGCCGCTGAATCGATCTAGTACCTCCATTGGAGTCCGACGGATGAAAACACCAATGTAACAAACCAGTTTCCCAATACTTCTATTACTTTAATAGTGAAAAGAAGTTACAACTCAACTCAAAACTATTATAGAAATTAGAGATACTAAACGGAAATACAAAGGATATAGAAGACGGATGATAAGCTATTGAGAATGGAGAGAATCAGAAAAAGGGAGACGAGGAGACGCAGACACTTTTCTTCACAATAGGCATAATCCCAAATAACCGATCATTCTCCCATTAAACAGAACTATCCTTGTATCAAATACTCAACCTGGATCCCAAATTAATCTAGCCCAATTACATATTCTCGGCGCTCTTCTCAACCCAATAGCTACTTGTGTGATATTGGGCCAGGGCTTGTTCATAACACAAATCCTTAATATCTCAAATTCAACACATGTTAAAATTTCCTTTTAAATGTAGAACAGTTAATAATCTTGACTAAAAAATATTCATAAACCTGTGAAATACGTAGAACTACGCACAAACAAATAGAGATCTGTGAAACTTATGTTGTCCGAAACAAGCTTGATAACATGGTCTGCATCGATAGGATCAGAGGTGGATCTAAGGTTTTAATTCTATGGGTTCAACATTTAAAGTTTTTAGCATTAAACCTATTATATTTTAAAATTATGGATTCATATTTATATTTATTATAAATTTAGTGATTTTAACATATAAATATATGCTCCACATCTAAAGTACAACCCAGTATATGTTGCTTCCACCCCTGGATAGGATGGGCCATTCAAACTTTTATATAGAATGTGTTTGTACAAATTTGAGGTGCGCGAATGATCACCTGATATCGAATATCATGTGACACCATTTTCTGGAAACAATGAAAACTATTGCTCTCTGTCTCGGTGTTAGAGAAGAGAGGAATTGGTGGGCTAGAAGTCATGCGAGGCTATCCGACGAAAATTTATTTAGAAATTTTTACTTTCCTATACATTATTTGTAATCTTATTACTTTCCTTACACAATTTTCGATTTAATTACATGACTATATACAATTTATCAATTATATACAAATAAGTTTGATATAAGTATCCCTTTATATTAGGAATTGAATAAGGAAAATTATTTATTCCCTTATCCCTTTTTACTTCTCTCTTTCTCTCTCTCTCTCTCTCTCTCTCTATATATATATATATATATATATATATATACACACACACACACACACACACTCTCTCCTTCTCTGTATTTCCCCCAGTTTTTCTTCATTTGATGTTCTCTATTTTTTTATACTTTCTTGTTGTATAAAGTTTTGTACGCGGTGAAATCAGAGGGCCCGATTTCCCGCCATTAAGCCATCTTGGGGAGGTACATCGAGACCCCGAGGAAACGAAGCGACTACCTATCCCTCTCCTTCGGGGCTTGTCAAGACCCGATTCGCGGCCGAGATCGGGATAAAGAGGGGAAGCCCCCATGACTCGCGGTTGAGTCTGACAGGCTAGCCTATTTATAGCCTACGCTGAGGCGTCGAGTCAAGCCATCACTTCTCCATATTTCGTAAATTAGATATACATGTATTCGTAACTAAGTTTCCTCTCCTATATAAAGGGGACTCGCCCTACCTTGTAAATGATAGATGTTGCTCCCACAATTATACAAAGGCAATAATATCTCTCTCTATCTCTTCTTACTAGAACTTATTGGCTCTCTCTAATACCGAGGATACCTTGATATCCTTTGTCTCTATATGTGTTCTTCATCATGCAACTTAGTTTTGGTTATAAATATCTTAGTTTGATTATATCTCTAGCTGTTATACTACTCTCGATTGTCCCCGATAGCCCGACCTCGACCTCGAGGTCGACCTCGAAGTCCCTATCGGCCAAGCTTACATCCGGGTAGCAGTCCCTTTGGTTCGATCATTATCTTGTTTATCTCATGCTCTATCGTTAAATTTCATATTGTTAGCATCATCTGCTCTAACAACTTGCTTGGTAGATAGATCACGTATTTTTAAAGTCCCATTCATAAATTTAATTGTCGTTACCATTTTCATGGTAAACAGTTTGGCACCCACCGTGGGGCTAAAAATAATAGTGCTTATTTTCTTGTTAGTTTCATTACACAAATGCATATCATCTTTCACACTTTTTCTTGTCCAAGATCGTTTGATTTCAGGTAAAAATGTCTGGCTCAGTAAAAAGAACTGAGAACGACCACCTCGAAGATCATGGGAAATCTGGTGTAGCTATCCCGGCCGCCGGAGCAACACTACAGGATCCTGATAATGCACTCGGACCAATACTAGCGGACGCGGACTCACAGGACGCACAACAAGTCAACGAAGCTTCTCACAGCAACAGAGGCGCACGACATAGTGACTGACAGGAAGTTCAAAAACCCCGGCCCGGGAATAACAGGAAGTTAGTCTTCACGATATTTTTGAAATGTTGCAGGTACAACAACTGGCCATTACTCAGTTATAAAGCCATCTGAGGGCCCCCAACGTAGCTACATTGGAGACAGCTTCCCCTGACGAGCGCACCATCACTCACGGGAAAAAAATATCGACTTTTAAGATGACCCCATCGCAGAAACATACACCAATGTCATCGAAGCAGCAATGGCAAAAACTAACAAGTCGGAGGCCGAAACAAAGAAAGGATGAAACACCACAAGAAGTTTCATCTTGCTCCTTGATAGGACGAATGAGATCGCATCCGGCTCCAGATGAACAGATAACCCTGGCCTTTGCTCGGGGTTTAAGCAGAGCATACCTACTAACCCCAGGTCATTTCATATGACATATAGCAGATACTCGGCCGAGATTTGTCCATGCGTCCGTACCCAGCACCAGCCATTAATCGGGACCATGAGTGGCCATCCGGAAACCTCAGCAGAAACAGCACACCCAAGCAGGCCTTTCACGAAGAAACTAATGCCAAATGGATGGAGATACCGTCCATGCGCCGCTAATGGGAGGAACGCTTCAAGATCCAACCTAGGGGAATAGTTCGAGGGCAACATCCCCGGGGAACCTCCAGCGGAACCAGATCGGGTGAGGCACAGCTGGCAGACGAACCTCATCCAGTAGAGTGCGGGCACAACATTGTTATGCCAAATATCGTAGTCACCATAAGCAAAACCAAGAACGTTGAGCGACTCGGGCCTACTCGACCAAGGCTCTTTCGAAAAAACCACAACCCAATGCGAAATCCACTGGACACAAGCAATAGCGGGGCCACGAATGACTCCCGTCCCAAAAATATGACAGACGTGCTACTCAGTCTGAATCGCCGACGAATACTATCGAATGGTCAAGTTCAAATCTGGCCCCGAGGAAAGAAGACTACCGGGAAGGATAAAGTAAGCAAGCCACGATGTATTACCACAATAATAGAGGAGCGGCGACACCCTCCGAGAACTCAAAACGTGGGAAGCAAAAATACCCGCCACCGGGACAAAGACAGATCCTGGGAAATATTTCCGAGGATACTCTTGCATCCAAGGAAAAGGGCACCACGACTCCACCCCAGCGTCACGTCAGCACATTGGTAAACCTCTCCCTCATCCGCTTAATCTTAAAATAATTCATGTGTTCATAGATTCACGAAGTTTAGTCACCCACAATGATGGTATCAGACCAAAGGTCAATAGGGCGGTCCGCATTAACGAACCAAATCGCCCCCACATCCCGAATCCTTGGTGAACTCCAAATGATAAATCGCCGAAAAGACCGTTCTATCAATATAGCCCGCCTGAGTCCGAGTTGGGACCTCGGGCTTTACACCATTAAAGGAAGCGCAAAGTATAAACGCTTTATTCGGACGACTACCGATGCTCTACCCGAAGGCGTCAACGGTCCCATCTCGACAAGGGAGCGATATTTCTCGCAAAGGGTAGAACTAGAATAAGCTGGCAGGGACATATCGAGTCCTGGAACATCGCCTACACACCCGGCAGTAAGAATGAACTGCTATTGCTCCTTCGTTTTCTTTTTACTAACCTGAACGCAGGCAGCTGGCTAGGATGTTAGGTGGTTATCAAGACTCTGCCCAGAGATTCCTAGGCCTCATATAGGCGACCGCCGTATTTTCTCCCTTCAGTCGGGCTTCCGCCCCGAAAGGAACCTTGTCAGCAAGATTATTGGCAGATAAGCATACCCGAAGAAGGTTCGATGATGTCACGAGCTTAATTATGATAGCCCAACAACGAAGGATGGTTTGCCTCTAAGAGCATCCCCCTCGAGAGGACCCAGATACGACGGACTAAACCCCCGTTAGGAATTATATGCTGGGCCAAAATGGTTTGAGAAGCCGTACACGCACGGGTCGAGTTCACAATGGCAAAATAATGTACATCTATACCAAGCAATAAAAGGATATTTTCTCGGCATTTTATTCTTCGGACAAAGAAATCTCAAGTATATCCCCGGCAGGGAGCCCTCCTCCACCAACTGTATTACAAAATACTCGGAGACTCGATGCCTACAACTAGGCACTCGCGCGATCTAAGGATGGAAACTCCGAGCTTATAAAGCCCCTACAAGGCAACTCCGAGCTCACAAGAAGAGGTCTTCATGCTTAAACAACTTGTTGACTCGGAGGCTGTCATCAATCCCTATACGCTGGAAAATCTGAAACTGTAAGACCCTTAACGGGTAGACTCCGCACAACCAGGTCCATTCTACATCACCCAAGAACTGTAAGACCTCAATAGGCATGACAAACTGTAAGACCTCAACAGACATGACAAACTGTACGACCTCAACAGGCATGACAAACTGTAAGGCCTCAACAGGCGTGAAAATCCCGAAGTTTAGGCTATACGTCATATTTGTAAGAATCCTGAAAGGGCATACCCTCGATGTAGAGGCCTAAACTATCACTCGGGATCAAAAATGGCTACGGCCAAACGCACATGACTACGGTTAAAATGGCTGATACAACCAAAATAATGCGACTCGGGGATGCCTGACCGTCGCTAAATAAAAATCGCAGACCACTACTTCGAATATATTTTAGAAAGAATCGGTTAAAATAGGCTTCCCTCAAACATGCAAACAACAGGCTATGAACCTTCCGAGGTGCTCGAAATATCACCGATAACGACTTGAAATTGAGGTTTTTCTAGAACCGATGAAGGGTCAGGCAAAAATCTTTCAAAAAGACCTTAACAGGCGAAAAATAAAGCCTACAAAAAGCCCACATACAAAAACAGCATAAGATCCATTTTCAGCAGCTAAGAAGGCCTACGGGCCACATATCAAAAGGTCTCTATGACCAAAACAACGTAAGAGTCGTTGTTGCCATCCAAAATTGACAACTTGAGGATTAAAGTGAGCTCGAGTCGTAACCCGACCAGAGATTGGATCCAAAAATAGTTAACTAAGCAAGCCCCCGGGCCACATACGTAAAGGTCTCAACGACCAAAATAACGTGCAAAGCACTACTGCATTCGGGAAATCGAAAGGCGCATAAATGTTAATTACAGCCCGAGTCGCAAAGCGATTCGGAGACTGGACCCGCTATAAGCACAAAACTACAACATGCCTAAGGGCACGACATAAGCGCCACGATCGCCAGCCGGGTGAGCCTTCGGATCATCCGCTTATAAGGTCATTTCGATCCGAGGCAAAGAAGGCCACCATCACCCGCCCCTACGGACAAGGAAGAGCTTAAAGGCCAGTTACAGCTTGACTCACAAAATGACTCGGAGACCGGACCTAAATGGCCAGACAAAGCGCAGAGACCGTAACATTTTCTTGCATCAAGAGCCACACTTAGGAGCCCTGAGCTAGCCTGGTAGGTCCCGGACCTATGAGGATCCCGCCAAACATCGAAATCGACCTGGTCGAAGGCAATAACAAAAAGTGATGCTAAAGAAGTGAGGCTTTAAAGTCTCTACTTATTTCCCGCACACAGAGGAAAAATGGGGGGGGGGGGGGG
>MU773573.1:56328-88470 GCA_026770625.1 Nicotiana glauca
TGTTTCAAGAATCCACCGATGTAGATGTGTTGAACATGGTATCTTATAAGGTTGTATTTTATTTTAGGAATCATAAAACATACTACAGATTATGGTGACACGATCAATCGTTGCGATGAAATCATTGGTTGTTACAATAAGGCATGAAGTTTAGATAGCATACCAGCAATAAAAATTATTTATGGAGTAATATTCAGGTACGTACCACCGATCGACTCCTGGAGTGTGGGGAAGATCGAATTATCAAGAGTGGGAATACTCTGACACCTTGTATGAGATAGGGGTTTCAAGATATAATGTCTAGTTATACTCCTAATATTGATTGATACTAGGACCCTGTGCCATAAGCCCATGTTAGTGAAGTAGAAGTTAAGCACTTGTGAGGTTAGTATAATCCGAACCACTCAACCCTTCTTGATAGTTTATCCTATACGAAAGATGATGAGGATACGACAACTTGCCTTTCAAATTAATATGATACGCGCCAAATCTGAAACACCTAATACGAACCTTTTGTGATTGAGTCTATATTAACAAGACTTATTAAAAATATGGAAGGGGGTTTCATGTGCTAGATGGAGAGGGAATAAACTCTTTTCTTATGAGATAGAGATTGACACGGTCCTGTTATCATAATTCTATGGCTGCGATACCTGGACACTTCACGGCAGCTTCAATGCTAGGAATAAAATGAGTTACCTATTGCAGAACAATTTAGGTGTGACCAAAAGTCATACTACAATGGGATAAGAAAAGGCCTTCTTGTGGCGGTTTTGTAAAGATCTCAAATTTCTTAGAAGCTTATATAGACGACCGCCCTCTTCAACTGATATGCACACCCATAATAGGAGCTGAGACAGGCTCTCATGTCACTAGATAGGGAAAAACCTTATGACAATATTAACGAAGGAGCATAGTGGTTATTTGAACCATAGAAGTCATCTACACTAGGGAGGAAAGAGTGACTCAAGAAGGATCAAAATATAGGACTGCTTTACATTGAATTTGGTACCGCATAGGCAAAATTGTATGATGGGTTATGCATAAGCACAAGTGAATACATGTTATCTTTCGAGTAAAATCACTTGTAAGAAACTAAAAAGATATGGTTTCTTAGTGAGAGTCTAGGAAAGCAAGTGGAAATAGTTACCCTCGGATTCTGACTCTATTCAGGAAATCATTATAAGACTTAATTCCACAGGAGGTTGCATGTAAGATAATTGTAATGAAGAGGCTTCACGAGTAATACATCTCGCTCAAAGGATATATACACAAAATGGACTATAAGGTCGTCCTGACTCTATCCCAAATTCCACAACAATGTAAGGATTGACATATGGCAAAGCGAAACTGGAACCAAAAGAGCATATACATCACGCGATTGAAAAGTCAATATACCTGTAACCACACCCGGAAAAGACTCCGACCTTTGATTTTTCCTTATGTCATAGAACTTGTTGGTTCCTCCCCAGCTCCGAATATCACCCCCGACTGCTCCCTGTCCTGAAGGCGCTATAGATGAAGTAGCTGTAGAACTAGCTGGCTGCACTGCACCCATGCTTGTGATCTGGCTAGGTAAATGACAGTCTCGTTGAAGGTGACCTAACATACCACACTTATAGCACACATTAGTACCATAGCGACATACTCCCAGATGACATTTCCCACATTTCACACAACGCGGGCGAGGTCCATTAAACTGACTCACCCCACCGATCCGATAATTGCCATCCTTGTATACACTATAGACTTCCCCCTTGTCCTTCCTCCAAGCTTCCAATGCGGGAGTACCCATTCCAGTATTGGTTTGCTGTACGGGCCCTTAGAATTGCCCTGACCTACCGCCCCAAACACATTGCTGGGCTTGCTCATGACACGGTGTTACATGTTCTTTCCCACATACCGAGCAGACCGGGACAGGTGTACCCAACTTAGGGAATTTATTCTTCTTATGCCCCCTCTTTCCACAACCGTAACATATCTCGAGGGTCATCCAACATCTCCCCAAGTGACGTTTCATGCAAACTGAGCATTCCGGCTTATCAGCACCACCAACCCTCTTTCGTTTCTTAGATGCTCTCACTACATGCTCTGATGGTGCGGTGACATTAGCAGGGACAAGGACACTCCCCTTAGCAGCAAGCTCTTCCAACCCTTCCACGGCTTGACGCATCATCCCTACAAACTCGTACGCAATTTCCCCTAAATTCATTGGTGGTGTTATTCCTTCCTCGCTACTTCGAACTCGTGGATTAATCATCTGATAAATGGGACAAAACAAGGAAATTAGATCCCTATCTTGAGCTCTATAGCACAATCCAAAATGTCAAAGAAGGGTGAAATTCCTAAATGTCCAAATAGCCTCCAACTTATAGATGTGGTCGACAACATACCGATAAGAAGGACTCTACTAGACACGGCTCGAGACATCCTAGGACACTTTAAAACTTTAGGCTCTGATACCAAGTTTGTCCATCCCAAAATCCGATAAGCGCGACCGGTGCTCAACCGAGTAAACCCGACTGAGCAAGCCTGCTATGTTTTACTCTACCCAAACTAGTTCATAAATAAAGAGGGGATATTATCCCATTTAATAAAACGCAAGGAAATCTGTTGCTAGCAACCCTCATTTCATTCTTTGTAATTGCTTCATTTAGTTTTCAAAATATTACAAGTTTACAAATTTAATGAAAAACATGCTTGTCAAGTACCAACATTTCTAGCCCGGACTCCCAACATCAACCTCCACCCACAATAGTCTACGGAGCCTCTAAATACACGATAAGAGCAATAGAAAAATTCCGGCAACAAGGCCCCGGCTATACCTCAAAATGTATTTAGAAAATGAACAAAAGTTACATAACATGACCCCGGGATGGACTGGGGCTCACCAACACAGCTGATGAAAAGTAAAGGAGGTGCTACTGTCGGTGGACTGGAGTACCTGCTGTCGAACCACCTGCAATCATAACACCATTGTAGCGCCCCCGGCAAAAGGGATGTTAATGCCGTCGAATAGCAGTAGTATGTAAGGCTAAAAGTACTATTTCAGAGTAGAATATCCATACAAGCAAAGAATCCACAAACATAAAGTCAATATCAACGATATTCTAACACCCAATTTTGAAACATGTTAGTCCTCTACTTTATGAAAATAATATATATACTTTTTGTTTGGTTGGGAGATCTCTAGCACCGATATAAGTTTTACCACCGTCTTTGATAGCACGGAGTCCGATCACAACCCGATCGGCTAAGTCATCCCTTTTAGAGACATATACCAAATCACAAATTTCCAGTTTTTAATTTTCCAGGTATCAAATTTCCAGATTTATTGATTTCCAGCACTATACCACCATGTGTGCGACATGGCGTCCGATCACGGCCCGATCGGCTAAGCTACCTTCCCACATATGCCGTGTGGGTTGGCATTACCAAATTTCAATGTTGCCAAGATCATCCCAGTTAAGGGGAATAAGCTCGATGCACCCCTACACCGGCACATGTAGTTTTAGGAATGAGTCTTATGACCCACCCTTCCACGGTGTTGCTAAACATACTCCCGAAAACATATTTGATTCAATTTAGCATTGCACACAATTGTAGTATAAATACAAGTATACGAACATATCATAAATGCAACCATGCTTACCTCAATATCCTTCATAATTTATAGATTCCAATTAGTATTTCCAATCACCAACAACAATAGTATTTCCTTGGCTCATTTGGCCATTCACAAGATTCTTTATTCCTGGCACGGTTGCCGTATTCAGTTTCTCACATTTTCATCCCTTTATTTCCAAAGATCACCAACAAATATCAAGGTACCAAATATTCCAGAGGTTATGTATTTTCAAATTCAACAGAGATAGAATCATCAAGCATATGGGACTCTTCCCAAAGAGGAATGTACCAACCAACAATTATATTACACATTGAGCGTATCTATAAGGCAAAGCATTATATAAAACAGCCACTTGTGGGCATAGTTCGGGTACAAGACCTTTAGGCCATTCTACTTTTGGAAGTTAGTTCATAAGATTTGAGACTTATTTTATATTTGTTTCACACTTCCTTATTCGATTCATTTCCATATGTTATTACATCTCATCAACAAGTAGACCAAGTAGACATAATCAACCAAATTATTTAATATACACAATAGCAACTAGGAGCATTAAACAGAGAAATTCTTCTCACCCAATTAGCATGCTAAACTACTTTTAAGAGGGGACTCGGGACTATACAATTTTAGTAGGTAAACCACACTTAAACTTACAAACAAATATGGAATTCACTTCCGAGAGAGAAAGTTTAGCCTATATACCTTGATTGAGCTTTTCTTAAATCCTACTATACTCCGAGACGCTTAGCAACGTCAATTTCTTAGGAACATGACAAATCGAACCACAAATTAGAGAGGTGATCATATTTCTAGTTCATTTGAGAATATTTTCAAACACTAAGTGGGTATCATGCTTTTAAAACCATATTGTGAAAGATCCTACCACCCCTCATCCCATCCTTAGCTCAAGACCTAACAAAATACTCTTAAGAACTCATGCATGAAAGACATCAACTTCTACCCTCATCAATTACCCTTCTAATGGTCTATCCTAGTTGTATTTAGAAGTTAAGGGCTTGGATTATAGACTCTTACCTTTTGGGAAGATGACCTAGGTGCCCTTCTTGACAAATCTTCAAGGTTTAAGCAAGATATTTAGGAGAAATGTTGATGAAAAACCCCTTCTCCCTCTAGGGCTTTCTCTCTCTAAATGTATCAGAAAATAGGCCTAAATGAAGGGTAGGGTGTAATATATCGACATGGGGTCGGGTTATAAAAATAGAAAAATTAACCATGCGATGTCAATTTTGCTGTAGCAGAATGGACTGCAGAATGAACATGCGGGCCGCAGAATGCACCGCAAGTTCGGTACCCAAAACTGGGCTACTCTGGTTCAATCTGCGACAGAAATGCGACCGCAGAGTTAAAATGTGACAGGAAATGCGGTCGCAGATTTGACACAAGACAGCATTTTCCAGCCTTTGGTAATTTGATCATAACTTTGCGTAGGAATGTCCAAATGACGAACGGTTTGAAGCGTTCGAAATTAGACTCAAAGACCTTTCATTTGATATGATATTAACCATATAAAACCTCGTACATATTTAGATATGCTCGTTTAAAGTGGAGCCTTTTGCGAATCCATTTAAAATTTTCGCCTATTATGAAATTTTTCCCATTTGGCATACACTTAGGCTTCCATTTGGACCTCACATCACTTACCATTAGACTTATACTCATATTTACCAAGTGTAATTGATGTACACCATGTTAATAGCACGTAAATATAATAATTGGTCTACGTGGCACCACGAAATCCTAGATTACTTAGCGAAATTTTTTGGGGCCTTACATACAATCACTACGACATCAATAACCCATCCTGAGTCCGAGCTCACGCTCTATCTGCACAAGTCTTTTCATCCCTTGTGGGCATCACTTAATTGTGCGGCAACAACCTTTCAATTCGATGTTATGTGGTATCCTTCTTCATTCAAGCAGCTCATTCCCGCCATATCCAATATCCTGCCGCATAATGGCCCATACCGCAAATCAAATCCATAGACCCCAATCACCAACCATTAAAATCCCCAAGTCGTTCCAAACTCTCCTTAAAGTGCATAGTCATCCTACCACAATTCCCATGTGTAACTCTGCCACTCTCCCACTTTGGCGGAACTCATCCCTTGCTGCTCAGTTGTTGCCTTAAAGAAAATCTATCTTCGTAACACTAGGACCCACCATCACTACTAACCTTAAAACTTTTTGAAGATCATCTTTCTTGAGCCGCCAACATTAGAAACACCGACTCCATCCTAAACTACCGTACCTCGCGATCTCTGACCATCGCTCCTTCAATACTACCTCACAATATCCTGCTCTAAGGGCAATTATAGAAGATCATAACACCGGCAAATTTAGTACATTCAATAAGGACAATGATACCTCATTAAAGAAGAAAACTCCACCACGCTCGCAAATGCCGAGTTTTGTTATCTTATTAACCCAAACCTGAACATTCTCAGCTCGATTGCCTTCCCCTTTCCGAGAATAAAATATTGAATCTCTAGATCATGCACTGAGTAAACCTCCCTTCAAGTCATTCACTACCTATACACGTAGGCAAACATCCTACCATCATATCAATACCGCGAAATAATAATTCATAAGCATCATGGCAACTTGTGCCTAACCTCAAAGCTCTCAGAAGTACCGCTATTGTGCCAAAATAACAGAATATCCTTCCACAAGGCGACAATAATAGTCCAACCAACTATACCGGGAGAAACATCCCACACCACATATGCAGTACCATTACGACTCTTCAATCCTTCATTCATAACAAGCATTTTGTGTCGCATAAGATGGAGTAGGAAAGAAACATATGCATAAGCCTCAAAGGAATCAAATCGCATGATGAAGAATCAAGAAGGGAAGTACTCCTAACAGCCCTGTAGCCTCCCGAGGATAAGTATAGACGTCTCTGTAACGATCCGCGAGACTCTACTAGACTTGCTCATGACTCGTGAGACCTAAGGAAACCTAGTGCTCTGATACCATGTTGTCACGACCCAAAATCTACTAAGGGTCATGGTGGCGTCGGACACCAAAAATTCTTGTTTTAATAATTTTGAAAATACTTCTTTTATACGACTAAAACAATACTCAGTATATTCCTCCGAATGAATAATGAAATATTTAAACAACTTTTAAAATATCTAAATAAACCCAAATACCTCCCAGAACCCGGTGTCACAAGTACATGAGCAATTTCTAAGAAAAACTGAATAAAGTACAACAACTGACCGGAATACAATTGGACAAAATATAAATAGAATCCTGAGAGAGATTATACTAGTTGCGGGTTGCCTCGAGAAAATACAGCTCACCTAGTCTCTGTGTCAACCACGCCGCTATGCCACTAGCCACACATAAACTTGTGCAATAAAAATGCATAGCAAGTGTAGTATGAGTACGAAAATAACGTGTACTCGGCAAGTATCCCGTATAATCTCGAAGAAGGAGAGACGAGAGGTCGACTTTGACACTTGCTAACGGTCCAATAATAGTATAATGAAAATGTGAGGAAATCATGGATTTATATAGCAATTATAACTCACAAAGCCGGAAAACAGGTAAACACCTTTAACAAATAATAAAGGATTTTCAAGATTTACTTTTCATTATATTTATCAATTTATATTGGGCCATGAAAGGCAATATCAACATTTAAAACTCTCAGAAAGCAATATAAGCATGTGCATATCATGCCGAGGATGACGACCCGCTCCAACAGAAATATAAACTGTGCACTGCCGAAGGCCGAACGGCTCGAACCATAGATGCATCTATTACCCTACTCGCGAACTATCCTGCAACGCGGTCAACATAAAAGAAGCAAATACCCTGCTCACAAATCATAGATGCGATGCAGGTACACATAGAAATACATGCTCAAACAGCCAATTAAGAATTTAACGGGGAACATTTATCCAAATAAAAGCCAATCCCCTTTTAACAATTTAATAAAATGAAGTTTAATCCTTTTAGAAAATTATTTACTAATTCAATGTGATTTAAGCAATTCAAGCTGCGAATAAGTTTACGATTAATCCAAGTATAGCATGCTTTTGGGTCCTAGACTACCCGGATAATAGCATAATAGTAGCTACGTACGGACTCACCTCGTGCATACGTAGCCCCCATAAATAGGAGCACATAACCAATTAACTCACTTATGGGGACAATTCCCTCTTACAAGGTTAGAAAAGAGACTCACCTCGCTCCGAAGTTCCAGAACCAGCATTCCACGCCCTTCCGAAGACTCAAATCAATGCACAATGCTCCAAAACTAGCCAACAACTATGTAAACCCATTAATATATGCTCAAATACTCATAACAATTCAATTTATATCAATTCCCAACTCCGCTCGAAAAGTCGATAAAAATGCCCCTCGGGCCCACGTGCCCGGATTCTTAAAATTATTGAAAATAAATATTACCCATAACACATATGGTCTATATCCACAAATTCATCCAATTTCGTCCATGAATCGATCCTCAAATCAAGGATTTACCATTTTTCAACTTTGGGGCTCAAAATCCCAATTTTCACCATCTAAACACGGTTAAAAATAGAAACCAACAGAAATAATCAAGGAGAAACATCAAAATAAAGGTCAAATATTTACCCCCTTGTTGATACGTGAACAACGCCGCAAAAAGCACCTCAAACGGAGCTCTAGAACTCAAGATATGCCCCAAATACTAAAATTCTCAGTTTAAAACACTGTCCAGGCAATTTTTCTTCATCGCCTTCGCGGGAGATGTTCACGATCGTGAAGGCAATTTTTCGCCTTGACCGGTCAACCCAAAAATCCTTCTTTGCATTCGCGAAATCTCTCTCGCGTTCGCAAAGAACAAATCTTCACACCAGAAACCAGTAATTTTTTCCGACATGGAAATGAGCATAACTCCCTCATACGGAGCTCATTTGCTTAATATGATACCATTTATGTCCAAAGAAACGACGTTGAAACATCAAATAAGAGCGCGATACAACCTAACCCGAGGCCCCCGAGACCCCATCCAATCACACCAACCCACTCCATAACATAACACGAACCTGCTCGAGGCCTAAAATCATACCAAATAACATCGAAACTACTAATTGCACATCGATTCAAGCCTAATGAACTATTGAACTTCTAACTTCTACATCAGATGCCGAAACCTATAAAATCACGTCCGATTGACCTCAAATTTTGCACACAAGTCACATTTGACATTGCGGACCTACTCCAACTTCCGGAATTGGAATCCGACCCCGATATCAAAAAGTCAAACTCTCGGTCAAACATCTCAAAAACCTTCAAATTTCTATCTTTAGCCAAAAGACTTCAAAATGACCTACTGACCTCCAAATTCACTTCAGATCGCGTTCCCAACTCCAGAATCACCAAACGGAGCTACTCCCAGACTCGGAATCCCAAAAGAACATCGATAACACTGAAATGCACTTCAACCCAAACTTATAAAATTTCTTCCAAAATTCTAACTTCCACAATAGGCACCCAAAATGCTCCTGGGTCATCCAAGACCCGATCGGGGCATATGCCCAAGTCCGAAATAATCATACGAACCTGCTGGAACCTTCAGATCCCGATTCTGAGGTTGTTTACTCTGAAATCCAATCTTAGTCAATTCTTTCAACTTAAAGCTTCTGAAATGAAAATTCCCTTTCCAAATCAACTCCGAATTCCCCGCAATTCAATTCCGACCATGCGTACAAGTCATAATACCTGAAGTGAAACTGCTCATGGCCCCAAACTACAGAACGACATGCTAGAGCTCAAAACGACCGGTCGGGTCGTTACACATTGTGTCCTTAGATGCACGCCTTCAACAACCTCGCCCTAATCCCTCAAAGTAGCACTTTAGAGGAGAAGACGACAAAGAAGGTTAAAGGAGCAGGAAAGGTTGAAAAAACACCACAGACCTCCGAAGCTCGAGGACCCTCTTTGGCAAAGGGAGCCTCGGAGAGATAGCGGACCGAACATCCCTTGGTTCCGCTTGTACGGCTGCTTCAAATACACTTTTTCGAGCATCGAGCCGTGCAAGCTCCCAGCTCGAAGCAGAGTTCCATGTCGAGCCAGGGTACAGAGGTGAGCAGCGGTGTTTAATTCGATCCCCCTTCTGAGCAGCGGTGTTAATCCGAATAATTGCCTACATAAGAGGAAGACCGATTCCCCGTACATCGCCACCTCAGGCCAATGGCAGCAGCAAACACCAACATTCCAACGACTATAGCGGGACAATGCAGTTATGTTCAGCAAAGGGATGTCCCGGTGAAGAGCCATAGCACAAGTTAAGGGAACTCCTTCGAACGGTCTTGAGACTATAAACCCCAAGCATGATGTTCAAAGATAGAGGAAGATGACAAAAAGGAATAAGCAAAGCATGCCGATGAAGATACTAGTATAGGAAAAACAACGCCAAGCCACCCCATTTATAGGGGGCAACAACACGGTGATCGAGGCTCTAGAAAACTGACCGATGAATGCAATTATTGCATCCTTGAAAAACCAAATCGACGGCAGTACTTTTAACTTGAAGAACGGAAATGACAGAGTATTGAGCATGAGTCTATGAGATACACCATCTATCACAAAAGATTGCGCCATGATGCGAATCGCCAGTGTACTATTGCCATGAGGAGCTCGATGAGTCAATAGTCAGGATCGTTTCCCATCGCTTCGTTCTGAGAAACGCAGAGACTATCTGTACGCGGTGAAATCAGAGGGCATAATTTCCCACCATTCAGCCATCTTGGAGAGGTACATCGAGACCCTAAGGACACGAAGCCACGACCTAGCCCTCTCATTCGGGGCTTGTCAAGACTCGATTCGAGGCTGAGATCAGCATAAAGAGGGGAAGCCCCTATAATGTGCGGTTGAGTCTGACAGGCCGGCCTATCCATGGCCTACGCTAGGCATCGAGTCAAGCCATCACATCTCCATATTCCATAAATTAGAAATACATGTATTCGTAACTAAGTTTCCTCTCCTATATAAACGAGACTCTCCCTACCTTGTTAAGGACTGATGTTTCTCCCACAATTCTACAAAGTGCAATAATCTATCTCTCTCTCTCTCTCTCTCTCTCTCTCTCTCTCTCTCTCTCTCTCTTCTTACTAAAACTTATTGGCTCTCTCTAATACTAAGGATACCTCGATATCCTTTGTCTCTATATGTGTTCTTCATATTTATATGTGTTCTTCATCATGAAACTTAGTTTCAGTTATAAATATCTTTGTTTGATTATATCTCTAGTTGTTATACTACTCTCGATTGTCCCCGATAGCCCGAGCTTGACCTCGAGCTCGACCTCGAAGTCCCCATCGGCCAAGCTTACATCCGGGTAGCAGTCCTTTTGGTTCGGTCATTATCTCGTTTTAACTCATGCCCCATCGTTAAATTTTATATTACTAGCATCATCTGCTCTAACAACTTGCTTGGGAATAGATCACATATTTTTAGAGTCCCATTTCATAAATATAATTGTCATTACCATTTTCACAGTAAACAAGTTTTAATGGAATTCATCAATGGATTTCAATCGTTTTAACTTAGCAATTCCCTTTCATGATGCACTATTGATGTGCGAATGTCAATCAATAAATTTTGAAGATGTTTGATTCTCCATCATTGACAGCCATTAAAAAGCTTCGAAGCTTTGAATTCAAATTTGGATTTTCAAAAACTATTATTTGTTTGGATTGGGTATTGTTGCAAACAATTGAGAATATCTTTTAGAGTTTATATCTCAATTTTGATGGTGTTTGGTGAAGATTAGACTTGATTTTGACTGAATTTCATAACATACTATACATCTACGAAATTGTAGTAAAGTTGTATTATAATTGTATATAAATTGTATTCTATTGTATTTATATATTTTTATTTGAATGTTGTATGAAAGTTAAAAAATAATTGTATAATGTATGAATCGTTGTATAAAATTGTATTAAGTTATCAATATTATCTTTTTACATAACGTTTTGATATGTATCAAAATTGTATCAAGAGAATAAGTTTTTATTGGAATTTTAAGGAGGAAGAAGCACACACATACAAAATATATATACCAATCAGATACAAAATATAAAAAATATACAAATGTATAAGCTTTTGGAGACATTATCTTCTCCTGGTTGTCCGAAAATTTCAGTCTTTAAAATACACTAGCTATAGCATAACGCAATGTTTGCTGAAGGACAAAACTTCAACACAAGTTTCGAGCTTTCTAGCTAGTCGCTGGCTATTACTTCAGATGTGTTCTTTCATTTTTAACCATATTAATCTGCTGCGCTACCACTTGACCGAGACTTACTCAAAATAAACAAAAGGTTTTATCGCAAGTAGCCAACATAAATCTCGTCAGTAATTTTACTCTTTTTGGCTTCCTGCATTTTTCTTAGTCTTTGGTTCTTGCTCATTTATGAGATGATCTTTTTCTTCAATGTGTCGATACGTGGTGACCTATAAACTATTGGTGTTGATAGTACTTTCCTATCTGGACTATCAGCAAAGAAAAACCAATATATTGCTGCAACATATTAATGATCGCAGAAATCCTATTCCAATATTAAATCCACCAGCAAAATAAAGAGAGACAAAAAGACCCCAAAAAGAAAGATAACAACTTCAAAAGTATCTCATGGCTTTGACGTATGAATTTTGAAACAATTATCAAACAAAAATATCAGGTCCTGACCTTAGGGAGCACGATCGGCGCTCAACAAGATTATCCCGGTCGAGCAAGCCTGCACAATACCGTCTACCTAACTCACCCGTGAATAAGGAGAAGAATACATTTTATTTATTAGACAGTAAGAGGTCATGTGATAACACCAGTTAATTTCCATTAGTTATATCATTAACAAGTCTCCAAAACAATACACTCAACAGTCGTAGTTAAAGTGGAGCAAATGATACAATTACAACAAGTGTAGTTCAACATTCCAAAAACAAGATACAACCCACGTTATATCTACGGAGCCTCTAACTGTCATGACCCGAATTTTTCACCCTCGGAAGTCGTGATGGCGCCTACTAGTGAGAGCTAGGCAAGCCAACCAACTGAATTATTTGACTTGTTTTCCATTTTTAATTTCGTTAACGACTTAAAACCAACAACTAAAAACAACATAATTTAACAAGCGGAAGAATAAATTTCAAACTAAAACAAAATACTGCTAATACAATTCCCTAACAAAACCATCCAAGATTTGGTGTCACAACTTCACAGACTGTCTAAGAATACTACAAGTAAGAGTCTGAAAGAAATAACAAAATACTGTCTCTGGAACTACATAAGAGAAGCAGGAAAATAGATTGAGGAAGACGCCAAGGCCTGCAGACGCCTGCAGATCTACCTCGGGTCACCTGATAAGCAAGAAGCTGAAACCTCACTCGGTCCGAAATCTACAGCACTGGAACTACACAAAAGAGTGCAGAATATAGTATCAGCACAACTGACCCCATGTGTTGGTAAGTGCCTAGTCTACCTCGGCGAAGTAGTGACGAGGCTAGGACCAGACTACCAAATAACATGTGCAATTAATCCATATACAGCGGAAATAGAAAAAGATAATTACAACTAAAGTTGGGCGAAAAAACATGATACGGAGAGTAACAGATAACAACAGAATGACGGTAGAGAAACATAAGAAATGCTCTAAATCAATTACCAGCAAAATAAGAAAATAGAAGACCAGGCACACAAGTAATACCGTTGCAGGCGTGCAACCTGATCCCATTGCATATATCACCGTTGCAGGCGTGCAACCTGCTCCCATTTTATATATTACTGGTGTAGGCGTGCAACCCGTTCCCATTTCTTTTATCAACAACAATCCAAATAATCCAGGCAAGGAAACAATAATATTAAAACAAACATCCCAGCAAGGGAACAATAATGATAATAACATCCCGGCAAGGAAACTATAATATTAAAACAAACATCCCGGCAAGGGAACAATAATGATAATAATATCTCAACAAGGGAATAATAGTAAAATCCTCATATAAAGAGCAATAAACCACAACGGAGACATAATAATTACAATACAAGACTCATGGGCATGCTTGACACCGACATATAGATACTCGTCACTATGCTCATACATCGTATTCCACAACTAACAGGTAACGAATAAGACTCAACTCCTAATCCCTCAAGCTAAGGTTAGACCAACCATTTACCTTGATTCCATGAACATAATTCACATATCAACTATCATTTTACCCCTTGATTTCACCACCAATTCGCTCGAATCTAGTCAAAAGTTACGTAATTACATCAATAAACGCTAAATGAACAAATCCTAATGCATGAAAATAAGTTTTCTAAAGTTTTTCCCAAAAGTCAAAAAGCGACCCCGGGCCCACGTGGTCAAAACCCGAGGTTCGAACTAAAACCCTACTACCCATTCACTTATGAACTCAAATATATAATTTATTTTGAAATCGGACATCAAATCGAGGTCCAAATCCCCAAAATTTGAAAAACCTAGGTTCTTTTCAAAACACCCAATTTCCTAATGAAAATCATTAATTTTGAGTTGAACTCATGTTAAAAGATATTAATGGTTGAAGGAAACGAGTTAAAATTGACTTACAATCGATTTGGAAGAAGAGTTGTTCTTGAAAAATCGCCCTAGGGAGTTTATGTTTTGAAAAGATATAAAAAATGATTGATTTTCGGCTAAGTTATAAAATTTATAGGTTGCAGATATGGGAATTGCGAGCCCCGACCTCTACTATGTTCGCATTTGCAAAAATGGATTCGCATTTGCGAAGTAAGAAATACAAAGGATGCGTCGCATTTGCGACGACTGGCTAAAAGGGAGGGTATCGCATTTGCGATAGAATCCTCGTAATTGCAAAGATAGGCTAGCCTGGGCTTCTTTCACATTTGCGACATGCCCCTCGCATTTGCAAGTGGGGCTTCACAAATGCGAAGCCTGTAGGCCTGCAATGCAACAGTTGAAAGTCTGAAATTCCTCAAGTCCAAAATCCACCTCGTGGCCTATCCAAAACTCACACGAGCCCTCGGGGCTCCAAACCAAACATGCATACCAATCTAAAAATATTATACGGACTCACTCATGTATTCAAATCACTAAAATAACATCAGCAACCATGAATTTAGCATCAAAATCAAGAAATTTTCTTAAGAACTTCAAATTTTCCAATTTTTTCAAATACGATCCGATTCACGTCGTTCCAAGTCAGTTTCTCACCAACTTCCACAAACTTATCTTAAATCACATATAAGACCTGTACCAGGCATCGGAACCAAAATACGGGCCCGATACCATCAAGTTTCATTCACCTTTCATTTCCAAAACTCATAAATAATTTTAGAAAATAATTTTCTTTAAAAATTTATTTCTCAGGCTTGGGACCTCGGAATTTGATTTCGGGCAAATGCTCAAGCCCCATATTTTCCTATGGACCCTCTGGAACCCTTAAATCACAGGTCCGGGTCTGTTTATCCAAAATATTGATCGAAGTTAAATTAATTCATTTTGAAGTCATAATTTATTATTTTTCATTGATTTTCATATATTGACTTTCCAACTAAGTGCCCGGACTGCACACGCAAATTGAGGTGAGGTAAAAAGGAAGTTTTTAGGCCTCGGACCACTGAATTTGTTTCTAAAACAAGTGATGACTTTTTGGGTCATCACATCCTCCACCTCTAAAACATCCGTTCGTCCTCAAACGGACATAGGAAGGAAGTACCTGAGTCGGGGAAAAAATGGGGATAACGACTCCGCATATCGGACTCGGACTCCCAGGTCGATGTAGGCTGACCTCTCTATTGAACATGAACAGAAGGAAATCTCTTTGATCTCAACTGACAAACCTGTGGTTCTAGAATAGCTACCGGCTCCTCCTCATAGGAAAAGTCCTTGTCCAACTGGACAGTGCTGAAGTCTAACACGTGGGATGGATTGGTGATACTTCCGAAGAATGGACACGTGAAACACTGGGTGCACGACTGATAAGCTCAGCGACAATGCAAATCTGTAAGCCACCTCTCCCACTCGATCAAGAATCTCAAACGGGCCAATGAAACTAGGGCTAAGCTTGCCTTTCTTTCCAAATCTTATCACGCCCTTCATAGGCAACACCCGAAGCAGTACCCGCTCACCGACCATGAATGCCAAATCACGAACCTTATGGTCGGCATATCTCTTTTGCCTGGACTGAGTTGTACGAAGCCTGTCCTAAATGATCCTAACCTTGTCCAAGGCATCCTCTACTACATCCGTACCCAACAACCGAGCCTCTCTCGGCTTAAAACATCTAACCGGCGACCGACACCGCCTACCATATAAAGTCTCATAAGGAGCCATCTAGATACTCGACTGGTAGCTGGTGGTTTAGGAAAACTCTGGTAAAGGTAAGAACTGATCCTACGAGCCTCCAAAGTCGATAACACAAGCTCGGAGCATATCCTCCAAAATTTGAATAGTCCGCTCAGACTACCCGTCTGTCTGAGGATGAAATGATGTGCTCAACCCAACCCGTATGCCCAACTCTCGCTGAGCCACTCCCCATAAATGTGAGGTAAACTGCGTACCTCGGTCCGAGATGATAAACACGGGCACACTATGAAGATGAACAATCTCCCGGATATAGATCTCAGCCAACTTCTCGGAAGAATAGAAGACTGCCACAGGAATGAAATGTGCTGACTTGGTAAGCCTATCAACAATGACCCACACTGCATCGAACTCCCTCTGAGTCCATGGGAGTCCAACAACAAAGTCCATAGTGATATGCTCCCACTTCTACTTAGGGATCTCAATTTTCTAGAACACACCGCTAGGCCTTTGATGCTCGTACTTAACTTGCTGACAATTCAAACACCGAGCCATATACGCAACAATGCCCTTCTGTATTCTCCTCCACCAATAATATTGCCGTAAATCTTGATACATCTTGGCAGCGCCTGAATGAATAGAGTACCAGGAACTATGGGCCTCCTCTAGAATCAACTCCTGAAGTCTATCCACATTAGGCACACAAATACGACTTTGCATTCTCAAAACTCCATCATCTCCTAGTGTGACCTGCTTGGCATCTCTATGATGCACTGTGTCTCTGAGGACACATAAATGAGGATCATCATACTGCCGATCTCGAATGCGCTCCAATAAAGAAGAGCGAGTAACTATGAAAGCTAATATACGGCTGGGCTCAGAAACATCCAACCTCACGAACTGATTGGCCAAAGCCTGGACATCCAAAGCAAGCGGTCTCTCACAGACCGAAATATATGCCAGACTGCCCATACTGGCTGACTTCCTACTCAAAGTATTGTCCACCACATTGGCCTTTCCCGAATGATATAAGATAGTGACATCATAGTATTTCAATAGCTCCAACCACATTCTCTGCCTCAAATTTAACTCCTTCTGCTTGAACAAATACTACAAACTCTTGTGGTCCGTAATTTGCAGTATTGGGAACTGCACAAAAGAGTGCAGAGTGTAGTATCAGCACAGTGCTGGCAAGTGCCTATCCTAACCTCGGCAAAGTAGTGAAAAGACTAGGACCAGACTACCAAATAACCTGTGCAATTAATCCATATACAATGGAAATAGAAATAGATAATTACAACTAAAGTTGGGCGGGGGAAACATGCTACGGGGAGTAACAGATAGCAACAGAACGACGGTAGAGAAACATGCTCTAAATCAATTACAAGCAAAATAAGGAAATAGAAGAACATGCACACAAGTAATACATTTGCAGGCGTGCAACCCGATCCCATTACATATGATACCGTTGCAGGCGTGCAACCCATTCCCATTTCTTCATTATCATTGCAGGCGTGCAACCCGCTCTCATTTCATATATCACCGTTGCAAGCGTGCAACCCGCTCCCATTTCATATATTACCATTGCAGGCATGCAATCCGCTCCTATTTCATATATTACCATTGCAGGCGTGCAACCCTTTCCCATTTCTTTTATCAACACCAATCCAAAGAATCCACGCAAGGGAACAATAATATTAAAAAAAAAATCCCGGCAAGGAAAAAATAATGATAATAATATCCTGGCAAGGGAACTATAACATTAAAACAAACATCCCGGCAAGGGAAAAATAGCGATAATAACATCCTAGTAAGGGAACAATAGTAAAATCCTCATATGAAGCGCAATAAACCACAACGGAGGCATAATAATTACAATACAAGACTCGCGGTCATGCTTGACACCGACGTATAGATACTCGTCACCATGTCTGTACATCATACTCCACAATTAACACGTAACAAATAAGACTCGACTCATAATCCCTAGAGCTAAGGTTAGACCAACCACTTACCTCGATGCTACAAACACAATTCACGTCTCAATTATCGCTTTAACCCTTGATTTTACCACCAATTCGATCGTATCTAGTCACAAGTTACTTAATTATATTAATAAACGCTAAATGAACAAATTTTATTCTAATGCAGGAAAATAAATTTTCTAAAGTTTTTCCCAAAAGTCAAAAAGCAACCCTGGGCCAATATGGTCAAAACCCGAGGTTCGAACCAAAATCCGACTACCCATTCACTTACGAACTCAAACATATAATTTATTTTGAAGTCGGACCTCAAATCGAGGTCCAAATTTTCAAAATTTGAAAAACCTAGGTTCTACCCAAAACACCCAATTTCCCCATGAAAATCATTGATTTTGAGTTGAAATCATGTTAAAAGATATTAATGATTGAAGGAAACGAGTTAAAATTGACTTACAACCGATTTGGAAGAAGAGTTGTTCTTGAAAAATCGCCCTAGTGAGTTTGTGTTTTGAAAAGATGTGAAAAATGGTTGATTTTTGGCTAAGTTATAAAATTTGTAGGTTGCAGATATGGGAATTGCGAACAAGATTTGCAATTGCGAACCCCGACCTCTGCTATGTCCGTATTTGCGAAAATGGGTTTGCATTTACGAAGTGGGAAATGCGAAGCATGCTTCGCATTTGCAATGACTGCTAAAAGGGAGAGTATCGCATTTGCAATAGAATCCTCACAATTGCGAGGATAGGCTGGCTTGGGCTTCTTTCGCTTTTGAGACATGCCCCTCGCCTTTGCGAGCTAGGCTTTGCAAATGTGAAGCCTGCATGCCTGCAATGCAACAGCTGAAAGTCTGAAATTCCTCAAGTCCAAAATCCATCCCGTCGCCTATCCAAAACTCACCCGAGCCCTCGGGGCTCCAAGCCAAACATGCACACCAACCTAAAAATATCATACGGACTCGCTCGTGCATTCAAATCACTGAAATAACATCAACAACTATGAATTTAGCATCAAAATCATGAAATTTTCTTAAGAACTTCAAATTTTCCAATTTTCTCAAATACGATCTGATTCACATCATTCCAAGTCAGTTTCTCACCAAATTTCATAGACTTATCTTAAATAACATATAAGACTTGTACCGAACGCCAGAACCAAAATAAGGGCCCGATACCATAAAGTTTCAACCATCTTTCGTTTCCAAAACTCATAAATAATTTCAAGAAATAATTTTCTTTAAAAATTTATTTCTCGGGCTTGGGACCTCGAAATTTGATTCCAGGCATACGCCCAAGCCCCATATTTTCGTACGAACCCCCCGGGATCGCCAAATCGCGGTTCTGGTTCCATTTATCCAAAATATTGACCAAAGTCAAATTATTTCATTTCAAAGTCAAAATTTATTATTTTTCATTAATTTTCATATAATGGCTTTCCGGCTAAGCACCCGGACTACACACGCAAATCGAGGTGAGGTAAAAAAAGAGGTTTTAGGCCTCAAACCACTGAATTTATTTCTAAAACAAGTAATGACTTTTTGGGTCATCACACTAACAAAACCAAAAGAGTGATAAGATAGAGTCGGCAACAAGGCCCCAGCTATACCTCAAAATCTTATATACAAGGACAAGAGATACAAGACCCTGAAGTGAAGTAAGGATTACCAAATTAGTTAAGATGAGGGTGTGCTACTACCGCGGATCAACATCGCTTGCTATGTAACCTCCTACATCCATTAAAGATGCAGCGCCCCCGACAACAGGGACGTTAGACATCCTCTTAATAGAACGAGTAACAGTAACAGAAAAAGGAATATGTAATCAATAAGAGACTCAAATAGTATTATCAAGTCGGGGGAAAGGTAAATTTTTCAAGCAAGTTTCAATATTTTTAAGTTGGGAGATCTTTAGCACTGATACACCACTGTGATTTAGCACGGAGTTTGTTCTCAGCCCAATCGGCTAAGCCATCTCATCCCGAGACATCTACTCACAATACCATCATGTGCGCGGCATGGCGTCCGATCTCAGCCCGATCGGCTAAGACGTCTTACCATAATGCCTGTGGGTCGACATCAAATCTTTCTAGCAATAATCTCATCCCATTCAAGGGTAAACATTTCAACACATGAACATCATCCTATATAAGGGGAAACAATCTCATCACATTAACACATAGATTTACCCCTCAATCACTCCTACTCCGGCATGTTTAGTTTCAGGATTAGGTTATTTGACCTACCCTTCCTCGTTGACTATACGATACTCCCAAAGCATTTGTTGCTTAAAGGAATTTAACATACATTTCATATTCTTTTACATATCAATCATTTCATTAGCACCAATGGCCGTGACACATTATCTTTCTTGGCACGTTGACTGCACATCATATTTTATGCCCTTCTCTTTCTCTTTGAAATATCATAAAGGATAATCAATAACAAGGCCTTTCAATTAAGACTTTCAACACACGTTTGAGCAGTTTAGGGCCTTAGGCACATATGACTTCTTACACAATTTGACATGATAGCTTTCATTGGAATAACTTTTTTGAGGCAAAATGCATACTTTACCCATCGAACTTGTCCCCAAATTCCTCTTACATACCTCTTAAATGCGGGAATAATATTACACACCAAAACTTTTAAAGGTGTGTCAATTACACACAACTTCTGTGTTTGACCACATATGCTCAAAGATTGCTCTTAAACGCGCCGATCAGTATCTAACACGTGTCAAATTGAGGAAAAAAAGAAAAACTAAAAAAAACTCTGCAACCCCCCCCCCCCACCCCCTCTTCTCATCTTCTCAAAGAATAAAAAAAATACAGAAAAGAATCCCCCCCCAACCTCTTCATCTTCCTAACTCCATCATCTTCTCCATCTCCACCGACCCTTCCACCACAAGAAACGTCTTGCATAACTATAAATTCAATTCTTTGCCGATTTTTATCAACATCCATAACAAATTCTTATACAAATTTCAAATTCAAGCTCAAACCCAAAGCTTCAAACTTGTTAATGGTATTTTTTGAATTTTATCAAAATTAATTACCTAAGTAAAGTTTTACTCAAAAAAAAAATCACGAATTCAAACTAATTTTGTAGGTCATGGAATACCAAAATCAACAAGACCCGATTAAATTTTCAAGCTTTTCCAAAAAGTCAATAATGGTAATTTTTACAATACTCAATAGCTTCTACGTTCTTCTTTTTTTATTTTCTTCTTAGTCATGGGGTTGGAGAGACCAAATATGAGGTGGTAGATAAAACTAGGATAGAGATTGGGGACGAAGAGGAACCGGGGGAGAGGGGGGGAAGAGAAAACGCTGGGTTTTGGGGTTGGGGAAGAAGACATGGGTTATATTTTTTCTTTTAATTTCAAGGAAATAGTTAAAAAGGAAAAAATAAATATAAAAAACTTAATTTCAGGTGAATGTTTTAGTTTTCACGCGCCTTTTTTTATGAATACACGCGTGTGATACATGGCAAAAGAGGTGTGTAATTGACATACTTTTAAAAGTTTTGGTGTGTAATACTATTCCCATATTTAACAAGTGTGTAAGAGAAATTTGAGTACAAGGTCGATGGGTAAAGTATGTATTTTGCTCATTTTTAAATCATAACATGTTAGCACACAACCCATAGTTAAACCACATTCTCAAACAGTAACTCAACATAACAAGAACTTTCAGAACACATATAGAACGCATATTTATTTGGACACGGGGCTTATTCGGATTAATCAATTTATAATGAGCAACACAGGATTTACATGGTCATTATGGGGTTTAAAGAAGAGTTTAGAAACACTTTGAGCTTTCCTTAATTCACTATACAGTTCTGGAAATCCTAGAAACTTTGATCTATCTAGAGATGTAGCAAAATGAACATAAATTAGGAAGGAGTTCATGATCCCAGCTCATTTTAGCATTTTATCGAACACTAAGTGGCCATTATGATCTCAAGGTCTTCCAATGGTGGGTTCCTCTATTTAATTACCCAATATCTACCCAATTGAGCTTAACAACGTTCCTCCCACCCTAGATAGTACATGCATGCATAATGAACAACTCCCACATTCAAGAATTACTTGGCTTATTACCTATTTTCAGTTAAATCTCGGAATTGAAGGATTGAGAGTAGAATCTTACCTTTTGGTTGAAGACCCTTTGAGTTATCCTAGAGAAATCTTCAAGGTTTGAGCAAAGATTGAAGAACAATGACTTAAAATTCCTCTCTCACTCTAGACCACCTTCCTCTCTCTCTAAAGTATAAGTTTAAACCTTCTAAAATGATCCCTAAGGTGGTTTTATAAGAATGGGGTCAGGTTTATAAAACTAAGAAAAATGAAGCCCGACGCAGAATTGCGGTAGCAGCTTCTGCGGTCCTTTCTACAATCATTAACACTTAAGTCCACCTCGATACTGTGGAACCCCAAATTTTGGTAAAAATTTACGGGGCTTTACAAGAAATCCCTAAATATAAGTTCAATCTGGAGAGAAGAGGGGAGAGGAGAAAAAAAAAATAAAACTGATGTAACTAAATCTCTTGATTGAAGGTACTAATAATGGATCGGGAGACTTTTAAGGTAGAATGTATATAATTTGTAAGTAATCCTTATTTAGGGCAAGTAATAGATAAAATGCATAAAGACCCCATTCAACTTGTCCTGGAAAGTCATTTACACACCTAAACTTTACGGGTGTCCTAACACCCCACTATTGTTTAAAAAATTATATTTATTTACTCCCTCCTAAGGCCTGGCCAGCCGCGCGTCTTAGACAACTGAATTGAGCGCGTCCTTACTCTTTTAATCGTTGAAAATACCTTAAAAAAAAGAAATAAATAAATTTTTAACGGTAGTATAACCCCAACCAACAGTAAAATCCCTTCTTCCCCAATATTTTACCAAACCTAATTGAAGAACCCTAATTTTTTCTTCTTTTAATTTCTGCCAAAAATTCCTCAATTGCCCTTTGAAGTTTTAATCTTTGAAGGAAAAGGTTAATCTTTCTCCTTCTTAAGTTCTTTCTTTTATTATTGTTATGTCTTTGTCCTAAAATCCAATTATCCAATCTTTGAAAGCAAATGCAAATTATCTGACTTTGATATTATCTTTTTGTGTTGTAGTTGTTGCAATGCCTTCAAAAGGCTTGAATTTGACAAGGCTTTGCACGGAAGAGGAAGAAAATGAGTCTAGTGAGAAATTCGATGCAACCATGGCTATATGGTACCTTTGTTAACAACTTGGACCCCTCGGAACGCAGGAAGAAGATATTGAATTTGTCCATACTATGGGGTAAATGATAGTAAAAATTCTTTCACTAATTGAGTTGTGAAAAATTGTCATTCATTAATTTTCTTTTGTTATTCATCTTAGGGTCCACGATCATGTGATTTTGGGATTTAAAAAGATTCAGAAATTGATCCTAGGTCCAAATTTATTATTCCAAAATTGCTTGACAAAATGGGTGAACTTGAGAATGCATTAGAAGGCGTTGAAAATCTTGCCAAACCACGGACAAGATGAAGAAGATTGAGGCTCAATTGGTGAAATTGCAAGATGATATGGAGAAGATGAAAGAGAAGGAAAAGAAGTGGAAGAGTAAATTAGCCAAGTCATATGCTAGGGAAATTGTACTTTGCTTCATTATATGCGGGATGTGTATTATTCTTATTGCTTGTGGGTATCCACGAATCTTATTGAAAGAAAATGCAATGAGGATGACGTTGCGAATCTAGTTTTGTCATCTCAACATAAATGTAGTTGTTGCTTGTAGGTTTTATTTTGTATGTTTATAATGGACCTTTTATTTGAGTGTAAGCATTTTGTAGTTTTGTCATCTCAATATTTTGTAGTATTCTCATCTCAATATGTATATACAGTTGTTGTTTATCAATTGTTATTTTTAAAGAAGCGTTATTTTTACATTGGGAAGTAAACTGCATGCTTCATAAACTTCAGACATTGGCAATCAACAATAGACACACAACAATACTAATTTCCTTGTCACCAACCAAAGTATTTCATTTCATGGCAAATACACATACTACCAACCTGTACAACTCATAGATCACCAAAACATCATATATGCATTTGTTGCATAAAAGTCACAAAATGAGTTAACAAAACAATTGTTTGTTGTCACTGTAGCAGTAGCAAATCAGACACCAAATATAACAAAATGCGAAATGCAGTCTATAGATACCTAAAAATCCTTAGCAAAATACAGAATTGCAGTCTATAACTGCTTAAAATTTTAGCACAATGCAGTCTATTATAATACAATCATCAACAAAATCATAGCTTCATCAACGGGGTTGATTTGCAGTGGTGCTTTCCTAGCTTAACTTAGCAGCCCTAGACCTTGTTTGAATGAGCTTCTTGCCTCTTAATTGTTGAAGCTGCCCTGATTTCATAGCTTCTTAAAGTTTGTAGATGACATTCCAAGCTACCAAAGTCCAACAAAAAATCAGATAAATGAAATCATCTAAATATGAGAGTTTATGTTAGACTTACATTTTAAATTTTGAAGCCACTTAAAGTGTGTAAAACTCCCCTCCTAACCATCTTTGGTTTCTTATATTGTGTTCTTAAATCAGTGCTAGTACCAATATCCTACATCAAACAATCAAAAGTTTTAAGTGAACACCGGTAGTTAGTTTTAAGTGAAATAGCAGTAGAAAAAATTATAATAAACTACAAGTGATTACCTTTTGCATATATGTTATTATGGTCAGATTTGTACCATCTCCAAGCTAAAGATCACTCTTCAAAATGTTGACAAACTACCTCCAAATGTGCATATTTTCAATCTCAACAACAGCCCAAGCAAGTGGAAGCATCTGATTATTTCCATCTTTGCAAACTGCTACAAGTAGTTGGTTTCTACATACCTCTTTTGAAAAACATCCAACCAATCCAATGTATGGCCTACAACCATCTAAGTATGACTTCTTTATTGCATCAAAACAAATATAGAACCCAACAAACATTTTCCTCCCACCTTCAAAAGTTTCTTCACTAAGATTCACTACACATGTACTCCCTAGATTAGATCTAAGCAACTCATCCCTATAATCTAAAATCCTGCCATACTCTAGTTTATGATCACCCATTATCTCATTCAACACAATACTTTTTACCCTCCTACAAACTGTCCTCCCAACATATAATCCCAATTTCTTTCTAATCAACTATTGAAACTTGAATATTCTAATGTTAGGTTGTTATTTTATCCTCTCATTGAACCTTTTAGCCAAGAACTTTGAATTGCATAGCTTGTTTCTGTTAGTAGGGTCACATTTGTGAACTGGATTGTAGTTCTTGACTACAAAATTCTTAGTCCTAGAATCATAACTAGCAACTAAAAGCCAAGGACAGGATGCCTTATTGCACTTAACCCTCACCCTTGTAGGTTCATTTACATACTTTTCTATAGAAACCTTTTGTTGAACAACATATTTAGTTACAGCTTCTTTGAAATCTCTCACACCTGCAAATGCAAGTCCAGTATTTTCTTGCAAGTCTTGTTAAAGATTACTCTTCTGTTAGTCTTTCTTCTTCTAGCTTTAACTTTCTGTTAAGCCTCCCTTTCACCTTCATCATCAAAATCATCTGGATTTGTCTCAAAACTAGTAGCTTCGTCTGAGAGGTAATAAGGCTCATCACCACCTATCTTACCTTCTAAACTCTTCTTCTTCCTAGATTCATATTCATCATACCCCACATCTGGCCCTCTCTTACCTAGTTTAACATGTTCTTGTTCATGAGCAATTTCTTTCCTCTTCCTCCTCTCTACAGTCCTTCTTTCTTCCCTAAATGCCTGTATTCCTCATATGTGTCACTGCCATAATCACCTTCTCCTTCTTCAAACAACTCCTCATGGTCTGAATTTGAGCTATTATCATTGCTGCTATTAGATTCAGATGAGTTTGATTTATATGAGAGTTTGCACTATCATCAGTAGTAACAGCTGTAGGCACACTATTACTAGCACTATTTTCATCAGTATTGGATGCCTTTTCAGAAGTTCCCAACCCCTCACAGCCCCTCAAATCTTGACCAGATTCCTTCTTAAAAGTAACATTACTATCACCCACAACTTGGCTGACATATTCTAATAGAGGGGGGACCACTACAGGATCTTCAACCATGTGATCTACATAAACCTCCAAAATATCCCCACTTTTTAACTCTTCACAAATACCCATAAGGTCCCTATCAGCCTTAATTACTACCAAACCAGGACAATTAGGTGGTCTAACATAAAAAATAGTAGAAGAACTATTGTAACCAAACTCATTTACATTACCTAAAAACTCAAAATATGAGAACATATCAATATCAACATCAACACAATCAGTAATCATCCCACCAACATAATCCTCCACTGAAAAAGAATGTAACTTATCCGTGGAGATTTTTCCACCATGGAAAAACCTTAGTGTAACAAGTACAAAAGACATTGAAATACCTGAATATAGTAGAAAATAAACTAATTAAGGATTAATAGTTACTATTAGACCCCTACATAAGAAGCCAGAATAAATGCAACAAGAAAAAAACTGAAAATTGGTTATTATTACACCTTAAAAATTGTATTTCTGTTCCTCGATTTTACATTGAAAAAATTACAATGAAGAAATTTGAAGCAAGTTCAAAACCATAGATACAGATAATATTAAACAAACTAAAACAGAGATAACATTTAGGGTTGATGATAGAAAAGGCTAGGGTTGATGTGTTTACCTCCAAACTAAAACAACATTTGATTCTTCAGAGACCTTCAACTTCGAATGGGTCTTCAACCATCTCGTCAAATGAAACAATTAAGAACAAATGGAACCATAAGGAACAATGAAAACCGGAGGCTGAAGCCTACTGAACCTCTCGAGACGACGTTGCTCATCGTTTGGCATAGTTGGGACCACAAAATACTGAACTGGTACCACCGGCTGAGCTGGAGCTGCTCCCAGTGTCTGTAAACCCTGCGTCACCTGCTCGGGTGTGCGAGCAGCGGGGTCTGACTGCCTCCCCCTGCCTGAGAAGTAGCCGCTGTAGTGGTGGCTGAAACTACTTGGGCTAGGCTAGTGCAAATTGATAGAATCTGGGCCAAGGTCTCTTGGAGACCCGGAATAACAATGGGCACTGCTGGTGCCTATACAGGTGCTGCTGGAGCATCAACAACTCGAGTCTGGCCCTGAACTGGGGCAACTGGCAGGTCAACAGATGTTGCCCCTGCTACTCTGCCTCGACCACGACCATGACCGCATCCACGGCCTCGAGGGGGTGGTATTGGTGGTCGTCCTCAACGTCCGGTAGCACGTGTTCTCGCCATTTCGAGAGAATAGAATACAGGAGTTTAGTTCTCGGATCAACACAGTCGCACGACAAGAATTTCAAGAATATGTAGTTTTTCCTAAAGGTTCTGCAGCCTCCCGAGGATAGGTACAGACGTCTCCGTACCGATTCGCGAGACTCTACTAAACCGGCTCATGACTCGCAAGACCTAGTAACCTAGGCTCTGATACCAACTTGTCACGACCCAAACCCCGGTCGTGATGGCGCCCAACACCTTGTTAGGCAAGCCCGACCATTCGAACACTCTCAACCCAAAATACAAAGCCCCTTATCAGTTATTTGAATTTAAAACATCTGTGATAACCATAAAAACAGTGCGAAAATCACAATAATAGCAATACAGCCCCTATCAGATCTGGCGTCATAAGTCAGAGCCTCTAGATACAACTGAGCAACATCCGATACATATGAAAGTCTAGATGCGGAAGTAAAAGAAAGATAAGAGGAGAAATCGGGTCATGCAGACGCCAGGCAGCTACCTCAATGACTCCGACAAATGAACTATGCAGCAGCAACAAACTCAGCTATGCCTCCGGGATCCCTGTATCTGCACACAAGGTGCAAGGAGTAAAGTGAGTACTCCAACTCAGTGAGTAATAGCAATAAATAACAACTGAAAGTAAGAACTCTCGTAGAAACACTACACAGTTCTATAACCAATAGTAAAGGCAGTAAACAACAGCTGATCAGGGAAACAAATAGGTGAAAATCTCTCAAAAGTCCGGTAAATTACCAACACTGCTACGGTGCGCAGCCCGATCCAATAATAGTATATACTACTACAGCGCGCAGCCCGGTCCAATAATAATAGTTGACTGCGCTCACTGGGGGTGTGCAGACTCTGGAGGGGCTCCTACAGCCCAAGCGCTAAAATACTGCGGCGTGCAGTCCGATCCATATACTATATCATTGCGGCGTGCAGTCCGATCCATATAATATACTACAGCGGCGTGCAGTCCGATCCATATAATATACTACTGCGGCATGCAGTTCAATCCATATAATATACTACTGCGGCGTGCAGTCCAATCCATATGTGCATATGTATATACTGTTGCGGCGTGTAGCCCGATCCGATGTATATCAACTACCCTCACTATGGGGTCCTTGACCCCTCTCAGTCAATATAGACTTGGCCTCTCGGGCCCACTCAGCTAAGACAGGGTTTTTAACCCCAGGTATTCCTCATTTATAGTGCAAATTGCTAAGACTGGTTCATGTTATGTTTTACAGTTTAAGAATATGACTGAGAGTATGATTTCAACAGGTAAAGTGAGGTCAATTAGCTCAACATGCTCCCTAAGAGTCCTACAGATCGGCACAAGGCCCCAAACATGGCAACTAGCCCAAAATATACTGATACTAACTCAGTCTCAGTCAAAAGTACAGCATAGTCATCAATCGGAATGGACCGAGTCCGAATCCCCAACAGTAACATCACCACGCTCATCATATAGCACGTATCTCATCTTAACATAGCACTGCATAGTGCAAATACGGGGTTTCAAACCCTCAGTACATCATTTATAACCATTACTCACCTCAAGTCGGCCGAAATCCTAGCTCGCCTTGTGCTTCCCTCGCAAATCAACCTCCTCATACGTAGAATCTGGCCAAAATCACAAGGAATACGTTATGATAAGCTAATGGGACATAACCCAATTGAAAGAACTCGGAAAACACCCAAAAATACGAAGTTGGCAAAACCCTAGCCCCGGGCCCACATCTCGAAAAATTATAAAATTAACATCACTGGCTTCCTTATCTCACCACGAGTTCATACATATCAAATTCACAAAAAATCGGAGTCCATTTGGCCCCTCAAATAACTAGTTTTAACTCTTTCAAGTTTTGAAGTCCTAACCTCCATTTTTAGCCTTAATTCCCTTAGATTTTCAGTGTTAATCCATGTTTTTACACCATAACAACATAATCTAAGACCAAGAATCCATACCTGATGAAGACTCTCGAAACCCTCTTCAAAATCGCCCAAAAATCGCCTTAGTCCGAAGTCCAAAATGTTTTCTCCTTCAAAATTAGCGAAGAAGGCTTAATATGGTTCTGCCCAATCATTTTCTCTTATGCGGTCAAATAAGTGCACCTGCGGTCACCGCACACGTGACCAAATGACCGCTTATGCGGTCTGCCTTAAAATCCCTTGGACCGCTTATGCGGTAGCGGTCGCCGCATTTGCAGATCCATGTCCGCTTCTGCGGAAATCCCTGGTCCTTCGAGGACCTCTTTTGCGACCAATACGCCGCATCTGCGGAACCGCTTATGCGGTCCCTTTTTCCGTAGATGCAGAAATGACAGAACCAACAAAACTTCAAACCTGCAACCGACTCCGAATCATCCGTTTAACCACCCGAATTCACCCCGAGGCCCCCGTGACCTCAACCAAAAGCACAGATGTGACCCAATACCTTACTCAAACTTGCTCGAACCGTCAAAACACTATATTTAACATCAAAATCATCAAATTTCCTCAAATCAAAGCCTAAGTTTATCAAATTCTTCCGAAACTCATATTCGATCAAAAACCCGACCAAACGACGTCCGAATGACCTGAAATTTTGCACACATCTCCAAAATCACCTAACGAAGCTACAGAAACTCTCGGAATTCCATTTCGACCCTCGGATCAAAATTTCACCTATCAACCAGAATTCGCCAAAATTCAAACTTCGCCAATTCAAGCCTAATTCTACACCGGACCTCCAAATCCAATTTCGATCGCACTCCTAAGTCACAAATCATCACCTAAAGCTAACCGAACTACCGGAATTCGCATCCGAGCCCTCTAACTATATAGTCAACTTTTAGTTGACTTTTCCAAAAGAAGCTTCCTCCTAAGAGGCTAAGTGCCTCATTTCCAACTAAAACCAATATTCTACCCGATCAACTCAAATACTGATATTGAAACATGGTGCAACATAATATGGGGGAAACGGGGAGGTAACTCACGTGACGACGGGTCAGGTCATCACACATACCCCTTTTAAAAAACATCCAACCAATCCAATGCATGGCCTACAACCAGCTAAGTATGGCTTCTTCATTGCATCAAAACAAATATAGAACCCAACAAACATTTTCTTCCCACTATTGATACCCAATTTTTTCCTATCTATTTTTTATACTCAAAATATTCGCAAAATAATATGTACATACATATATAAGTATGCCCAAGAATTTTAATATTTTTTCTAATTTTTAAAGCTTTTAAAAATTATTTTATTATTTGTTTTAACAGTACAAAATCTAATAATTATTTCCAAAGCTATCATTTGTTGAGTAATTTATTTCCATCCTTATATTTACATCACAATATAGTTAAGGTAATTTTTGCATATTTCTTATAAATCTATTTGATATTTTAAGCTAAAATTGCATAAAATTGCAATTATGGCCTATATTGCAATTAATAGCATCTTACAATTATAAAATTACTCTCAGTATTTTTAGATTAATATTTATATATTACTAATCAATTCAGTGATTTTAATTTGTTTTTAAAATTATTTTAACTATTTTAATTAAATTAAAAGGGAAAAATTAGCTATTTAACGTATAGCCCATTTGCATTTCAATTATAGCCATATTAAAGCCCCCAATAGATCCAATCTTGACCAGATCAATTCCTAAAAACCAGCCAACCGCTGACCCAATTAAATTACCTGACCAGACCCCCCTTTTAATCACAGCCGTCCTTGAATCCCCTTCCTCTCCCATTCTCTCTACAAACTCTAGTCGTCGCCACCCAAGCTAACCCTAATCCCTGAAATTGTTGCCGGTTTCCATGGCTTATCCGGCCATGAAGCTCTCATACTCACCTCCTATCGCTCATGTGTGCTTGGTATTCGAAGGTTTGAGGCTAGACCTCAAAGGTCTCCACCTAGACCCCGGCTGACTTGAGGTTTCCGCCCATCTCTGGCCTAGCTCCAGTACATCTTAGCCTCCTAAGCCGGTTTCCAGTCCTGTTTGACTTAGATCGGACATTTTTGAAGCTTTTCTCATTCTAGGGTTCATCTGAAACATTAGCTATAAAGGTTCTTCTCTGATTCTCTTCAGATATGTGTGTATTCATGCCTTATTTTGAGTTTTTAAGAGGTTTTCCCAGCTTCTCTTTAAAAAAGATCTTACTTTCAAAGTCATCTCTTTTGATTTAGGGTTTTCTGAAAAATGCTTCAGTGTTTTCCGACTTTTCTTCCCCCTTTCTTGTGTATGTTTTATGTTCTTATGTTTTCTTTTATACATGTTCTTCTACTATGTTTTCTGTATTTTGTTTTCTTTCTACCATGTTTCCAGGCTATGTTTTCACATGCTATGTTTCTATGACATGTTTCTATGCTATGTTTCACATGCTATGTTCTGCTACTTGCCTTCCACTATGACTTGATATACTTCGCCTTCTGTATTTTCCAACCATGTTCATTAAGTGTTCTTACTATGCCTGCTTAAGCATATTTTCCTCTACTGTCTCTCTTTGTGTTTCGAATTAATTCCCTTACCCTATTTGCATTGAACTTTATACTATATCTACTTGCTTCTCTTCTTTGCATTTGGTTCAAGTCGAGAACCCTAGGATTTAGGGGTTTTGGCGAGTTTTGTGTGTCTGTACTAGGGTTCTATTTGAGCCCTGGACTCTCTCAAACTCACTTTGGATCCATGTACTAAGTTTGAATCCTTTTGAGTATGAATTCTTCTTATTAGCATAATAATCCCTCTTATATATGGGTTAAAATTTTTCTTCGAAAACTTTTCAAACTTGTGTTTGAATCAGAATCCCTTTTTGGGAGGGGTGGGGGGAGGGGTTGATTGATTGCTACTGA
>MU773576.1:0-12794 GCA_026770625.1 Nicotiana glauca
GAGTCCTCTTTGAGGCCGGGTACGATATGATGATGATGATGCCCATAGAGGCGTATGCTTTTTAAAATGTTATGTTTATATATGTATTATGCATTTCATGTCAGTAGCCCCCAGAGGCACTCAGATGTTACAGGTTGTATCTCCTCTATACTGTTCTTATTTATGCTTTCTTGCCTTACATACTCGGTACTTTATTCGTACTGACGTCCCTTTTGCCTAGGGATGCTGCGTTTCATGCCCGCAGGTCCCGATTGATAGGTTGACAGTCCTCCTAGTAGGCTATCAGCTCAGCGAAGGTGTTGGTGCACTCCACTTGGTCCGGAGTTGCCTATTTGGTCGATATGCTTTGGATATGTATTGATTGGTATGGCGGGGCCCTGTCCCGAACTTTATGATTTTATGTACTCTTAGAGGCTTGTAGATAGATGTCAGGTTTATGGATACATGTGTGGCCTTGTCGGCCTATGTTTTGAGTTTACAAATGGCCGTGTCGGCCTTATAGTCCTGTATGTCACATGTATAAGTTTGTATATCAGGTTGGGTCATTATATGTTGAGTATTCCCTTATGTTTTATTCTTGTTANACCGGGTGCCCATCGCGGCCCATCCGGTTTAGGTCATGACACTACTGTTGCTTGATATGATTTATTTTAAGGTCATCTTAGGCATGGATTGGTTACCCCCATATCACGCCTTCCTAGATTGCCATGCCAAGACTGTTTCACTAGTTATGCCAGGGTTGCCGAGGTTGGAGTGGAAGGGTTCTACAGTTGATACACCTAGTCGGGTTATTTCTTTTCTGAAGGCTCGACATATGGTCAAGAAGGGGTGTTTAGCTTATTTAGCTTATGTTCGAGACACCAGCGCAGAGTCTCCGACGATTGATTCAGTTCCAGTAGTTCGAGAGTTCGCAAATGTTTTTCCTTGTGATCTTCTTGGCTTGCCACCAGATTGTGATATCAATTTCTATATTGATCTGGCTCCAAGCACTCAGCCTATATCTATTCCATCGTACCGTATGGCTCCTAAGGAGTTGAAGGAGCAACTTGAGGAGTTGTTGGCATCTAGTGTGTCGCCTTAGGGTACACCAGTGTTATTTGTGAAGAAGAAGGATGGGACTATGCGGATGTGCATTGATTACCGCCAGTTGAACAAAGTCACCATCAAGAACAAGTATCTGTTGCCTCGTATCGATTATTTGTTTGACCAGTTGCAGGGTGCTAGGGTGTTCTCTAAGATCTACTTGAGGTCAAGGTATTATCAGCTGAAGATTCGAGACTCGGATGTTCCGAAGACTGCATTCCGGACTAGATATGGCCATTATGAGTTTCTGGTGATGTCCTTTGGTTTGACTAATACCCCAACTACATTTATGGATTTGATGAATATGGTATTCAGGCCTTATATTGATTTCTTTGTTATCGTCTTCATTGATGATGTCTTGATATACTCACATAACCTGAGGGAGCACGAACAATATTTGAGAGTAGTGCTTCAGACCTTGCGAGAGCAGAAGCTATATGCTAAGTTCTCCAAGTGTGAGTTTTGGCTAGAGTCAGTGGCATTCTCGGGGCATGTTGTGTCAGGATAGGGTATTAAGTTGGATCCCAAGAAGATTGGGGCAGTTTAGAGTTGGCCACGTCCTACTTCAGTGACCGAGATCAGGAGATTCCTGGGGCTAGCAAGTTATTACCAGCGATTCGTGCATGGCTTTTCATCTATTGCATCAACTTTGACTAGATTGACCCAGAAAGATGCTCCATTCCGTTGGTCCGATGATTGTGAGGAGAGATTCTAGAGGCTCAAGACGACTTTGACTACAACACCAGTTCTTGTGTTGCCTTCCGATTTAGGGATGTATATGGTATATTGCGACACTTCACGTGTTGGTTTGGGGTGTGTATTGATGCAGGAGGGGAAAGTTATTGCATATGCTTCACGTCAGTTGAAGGTTTATGAGAAGAATTATCTTGTGCACGATCTAGAGTTGGCAACGATTGTTTATGCTCTTAAGATATTGATGCATTATTTGTATAGGGTGTCATATGAGGTTTATACCAATCATCGCAACTAGCAGCATTCGTTCAAGCAGAGAGATCTTAATTTGAGGCAGTGCAGGTGGCTTGAGTTGCTAAAGGATTATGACATTACCATTCTTTATCATTTAAGCAAGGCAAATGTGGTCGCGAATGCCTTGAGCAGAAAGGCGGAGAGTATGGGTCGTTTGGCATTCATTCCAGTAGAAGAGAGGCCACTAGCTTTGGACATTCAGTCCTTGGCTAACAGACTTGTGAGGTTAGACATTTCAGAGCCCAACTGAGTTCTAGTATGCGTGGTTGCTCAGTCTACATTATTGGGACAGATCAAGGCCCGACAGTTCAATGATCCACATTTGGCGGTTCTTAGAGAGACAATACTTTAGGTAGGTGCCAAGGAAGTTTCTATTGGAAAGGATGGTGTGTTGCGGCTTCAGGGCCGTCTATGTATTCCTAATATTGATGGTATGAGGGAAAGGATTCTATAGGAGGCCCACCTTTTGAGGTATTCCATTCATCCGGGTGCCACGAAGATGTGTCGTGACTTGAGGTAGCACTATTGGTGGCGGAGAATGAAGAAGGATATCGTGGAGTATGTAGCTAGATGTTTGAATTGCCAGCAGGTCAAGTATGAGCACCAGAGGCCTGGTGGCCTACTTCAGTAGATGCCTATTCCGGAGTGGAAGTGGGAGCGCATCACCATAGATTTCGTAGTTGGGTTGCCGCGGACTTTGCGGAAGTTTGATTCAGTATAGGTCATTGTGGATAGATTGACCAAGTCGGCACACTTCATTCCAGTGGCGACTACTTATTCAGCGGAGAGGTGTTCTCGGATAGTCTGGTTGCACGGTATGCTTGTTTCCATCATATCAGACAAAGGCCCTCAGTTCACTTCCCATTTCTGGAGATCCGTTCAAAGTGAGTCGGGGACCCGTGTAGAGCTTAGCACAGCATTCCATCATCAGACTGACGGGCAGTCAGAGCGGACAATTCAGATTTTAGAGGATATGCTTAGAGCATGTGTGTCTGATTTTGGAGGGCAGTGGGATCAGTTCTTGCCTTTAGCAGAGTTTGCATACAACATCTATCAATCCAGCATAGAGATGGCTCCGTACGAGGCTTTATATGGTCGACGTTGTCATTCTCCTATCGGGTGGTTTGAGCCCGGTGAGGCTAAGTTACTTGGTACAGATTTGGTACAGGATGCCTTGGATAAGGTAAAGTTGATTCAGGAAAGGCTTCGCACAGCTCAGTCCAGACAGAAGAGTTATGCGGATCAGAAGGTACGTGATGTATCATTTATGGTTGGAGAGAAGGTTCTCTTGAAAGTCTCGCCTATGAAGGGCATTATGAGGTCCGGGAAGAAGGGCAAGTTGAGCCCGAGGTTTGTTGGTCCCTTTGAGGTGTTGAGGCGAGTTGGGGAGGTTGCCTATGAGCTTGCTTTACCCCCAGCTTATTGGGAGTTCATCCAATTTTTCATGTATCGATGCTTCGGAAGTATCACACCGTCCTATCCCATGTGTTGGACTTCAGTACTATCCAGCTGGAATAGAGTTTGGGTTATGAGGAAGAGCCAATTGCCATTATTGATAGGCAGGATCGCCAGTTGAGGTCCTAGAGGATTTCTGCGGTGAGGGTCCAGTGGAGGGGCCAACCAGTTGAGGAGGCGACCTAGGAGTCCGAGGAAGACATGCGGAGCAGATAACCCCATTTATTCAGGAGTTCAGGTACTTTTCTATGTCCGTTCGAGGACGAACGTTTGTTTAAGGGGTGGAGAATGTAACGACCCGACTGGTCGTTTTGTCTTTTAGAACCCTGTTCCCGTAAATAAAACTTTTCGTGCTTGCTTTAGTAATTTACGACTTGCAGGGTCAGTTGGTTCGGGAATTGGAAGAGTTTTGAGTGAAATATGTCCAATTGTTTCTTTAGGATTCTCTTAAAAGGCTAAGTTTGACTTTGGTCAACATTTTGAGCAAACGAACCCAAATTCGCAGTTTGACGGTCCCGGAAGGTCCGTAGGAAAATATGGGACTTGGGCGTATGCCCGAAATCAAATCCCGAGGTCCCTAGCCCGAGTAATAATTTTTTTTATTAAAATTATTAAACTGAAATTCTAAGCATTTAATGAAAAGGAAAAATGCTTGATCATATTGGTATCAGGCCCGTATGTTGGTTCTGAAGCCCGATATAGGTTTGGTATAATATTTTAGTCTTCTGTGTGAAATTTGGTGAGAAACGGGATTGATTTGTCGTGATTCGGACGTCCGGTTGAAAAGATAGGAATTTGAATGTTCGTAAGGATTTCATGCGTTTTGCTGTTGAATCCGTGGTTTTAGGTGTTATTTCGGAGATTTGATTGCTTGAACAAGTTTTTACAATAATGTTGGACTTATATGAGTGTTCGGAGTGGATCCCCAAGGGCTCGGGTGAGTTTTGGGCATGGGGTAGGGGTGAAAAACACCCTAATTTTCTGGTGTTTCTGTAGGAACTTGCAGGTCTCGCAAATGCGAGGGAAATGTTCGCAATTGCTACCTCGCATTTGCGAGGAAATCATCGCATTTGCGATGAAGGCAAAATGTGGGCAGCATCTCATTTGCGACAATTGAACCGCAATGGCGAACCCTGCTGGGTCCGCATTTGTGACCCCAGGATCGTATTTGAGCAGGAAGGGAGCCACTTCGCAATTGCGAAGGTTTTGTGGGAATTGCAATTTCGCAATTGCGAACCTGATGTCCCAAATGCGACATTAGAGACCTAGGCACAACTTTTAAAAATGGTACTTAGGCCATTTACTTCATTCATCTCTACACTTGGGCGATTTGGGAGCTTCCAAAGAGGGGATTTCAACATAGCATTGTGAGATAAGTTAAATCTACGTAATGAAGTTTTACTACTCGGGTTTTGGGTAGATTAACACACTAAAATCAGTGAAAATCAAGGGGTTAGATCAAGACCTAGGGTTTTAATAAAACTTAGATTTAACCACGAAATTTGTTATGAAATGAACTAGAAATCATATATTAATGATCCTTAGGTTGTAGAGAACAACTTTCTTCAAAAAATCTCGGAATCCGGGCACGTGGGCACGGGGTCGAAATTTAGGAAACTTGTGTAAAAGGTTAGGAAATTGCTGAAATATCTAGAATTCGATCTTGTGAGTCTATATTGACTAGTTCTTACCTCGTTTAACTAGTTTGTGATTGTTCTGCTCCGAATTGAGGACTTGGACTTGTTCTTGATTTGGAAGTGCTCTTTGGAGCGAGATGAGTCTCCTTTCTAACCTTGTAAGAGGGAATTGTCCCCATACGTATAATAATTGAGCATTTGCTACTAAATGCGAGGGCTAAGTACGTACTAGGTGACGAGAGTCCGTACGTAGCTACTATGATGTTAATTACTTGGGTAGTTTAGGACCCACATCCTGCCTAAATTGTGAATATCTTCATATTAACTTGCTAATGTGATCATTTATGATATGCTAGAGACTTGGAAGAGTTGAAAGTGAACATGTGAACTGGTGGAACCCTTGTAAGAATTTATTTGTATATAAATGCGCCTTTGTGTGTATTCTTGATATTTCTTGATAATTATGAATCAGACCGATCACCTCGATATAAATAGATGCATCTATGGTTCGCGCCATTCGACCCTCAGCAGTGCATAATTTATTTTCTGTTGGAGCTGGCCGTCGACCTCGACATAATGTGCGCAAGATATCTATGCTGGACCTTATACATGACATGTTTTGCTAAGTACTTGAAAATATAAATGGTTAACTGAAATATGGTCAAGAACTTGATTACTGCTTTTCGTTATAAACTGTTGATTATTGGTGATTCCCATGCTTAGCATAGCATAATAATAAATTATTTTGACCCTAGTAAGTATCAAGTCGACCTCTCGTCTCTACTTCTTCGAGATTAGACGAAATACTTACTAGGTACATATTGTTTATGTACTCATACTACACTTCTGTACTTAATTGTACAAGATCTGAGGCAGGTGCATCTGGTTACCAGTCTGGTGCGTGCCCCTGATTTAGTGACCGAGACTTCCACGGTGAGTTGCTTCCTTCCTATGCCGTTCAGCAGTCGGATGGAGTCTTTCATATGTATTTCTTTTGCTGTTTATCCTGATTCGGACAGTAGAATATTGTGCTTCTTTTGTATATTCTATTAGTTGCATAGCTTGTGACACAAGGTCTTGGCACACACATTGATAGACATTATTTTGGGATTGTATAATCATGTTATATGCACTGTTGATCGTTTCTGGCCCAAACTTTAAATTTGGGATTTCTATTTTACTCAGTTTCTTGATAAAAGTAATATAAGAATTTAACTATGTTTCCGCGTTGGCTTGCCTGGCAATGCTGTCGGGCGCCTTCATGACCTATTACGCAAATGGGTCATGAAACTATCCTCCAGATCTTCATTTAGTCATGGACCAACATCATCTATCTTAAACTCCACTCTCATACATGACCCTGTATGCCACTCAGAATAACTCGGACCTCCCTCCTCAGTCATGGCTTGAACATGGTCTCACTGGTCAAGCCCTTCTGTTTTGCTTAACCATTAACTATCAAGAGATCATAGCAGTTTTACAAAACTCCTCCTACTAAGCATAAGTTGTGTCGGAAAGCATGAGACCGGGCATGAATGCCTTTGGTCAGTCCCACTATTTGACGAACGTTCCACCATTGCACACTCTACTCCATATTCCGGAAATTCCTTTCCACCACCCCCCTACTGGGATCGATCTTCACACCATGGAACACACAACGAATACTAACCTAGTTCCCTCAACATACAGCTAACACCAAACCAAGAAATATGAAAATATGCCGTAGTGTTAATTCCAACTCTGCAGCAAGTTCTGAACACCCAGCTTGCACTAATTCCCAGAGAAACGAACCTAGTTCCCCCCGAATCATCTGTAGAACTATCCCATACTTCTTCAAATATGAATTTTATGCTCTGTAATTGCCGTGATGCTCATAATAATGACTTTCATCGTAATTTCTGCTCACTACTGGATTACCACACTCCGACTTTAATATTATTATTTGAAACACACATGCAAAATCATACTATCCTCCATGATGATTTTGGCTTTACCAACCTCTATGAGGCCCTTGCTAATGGCCAAACTAGTGGTCTTTGTAACGACCCGACCGGTCATTTTGCTTTTTAAAATCCCGTTTCCCTAAATAAGACTCCCTGTATGTGCTTTTACTATTTATAACTTGCGAAGATGGTTAGTTCGGGATTTATAAGGGTTCAGGTTGAAATCGGAACACTTGGTTTCTTGGTTTGGCTTTAAAAGGCTAAGTTTGAATTCGGTCAATATTTTGAGTAAACGACTTCAGAATCGGGATTTGACAGCTCCAATAAGTTCATATCATGATTTTGGACTTGGACTCATATTCGGAGCGGATTTTGAATAACCTAGGAGCGTTTCAGCGCCTAATAGTGAAAGTTGGTTCTTTAAAGATTTTAAAGTTCTTTAAATTTGGTTGAGTGGGTTTTGTTATTATCGAGGCCCAATTGAGATTTCGAGCTCAGAAATAGTTTCTTATTGTGATTTAAGACTTGCACACAATATATGGTATCATTTCGAGTTAAGTAGGATTCGACGCTTTCAGAGTAAGTTGGAAGAACTTGAAGTTCATAAATTAATCCAATTTTGGTTTGGAGTGTGATTCTTAGTTTTGTCATTATTTTATGTGTTCGAGGGTGCGAGCGATCCGTTTTATGATTCCAAACTTGTTGGAATTTTTGGGTGGGGCCCCGAGTGTTAATTGGTTGAGGTTCGGACCAAGTTGGAACTTGGATGAAACAACTGAAGCTCCCTACTTCTGGTGCTATCGCACCTACACTTGGCTAGCCGTAGGTGCGAGCTCGCAGAAGCGAGCCTTTTTCCGTAGAAGCGGCCCAATGTGGGCTTCCAGTGATTATAGAAGCGGGACAAGTACCGCATATGCGGAGACGTAGGTGCGAAAAAGGCCATCGCATGAGCGGATTATGGTCGCAGGTGCGATGCACGCACCGCAGAAGTGAACCGCTAGTCGCATAAGTGAGAGAGCCAGTTATGGGGAAGGACCGCATCTGCGAGGCCCTTTCCGTGATGCGGCTATTGAGCAGCAGAAGGGAAAAATCGTTGGGGCAGAGTGATTTATTTAATACGGGACTTAGACTATTTAGCTCATTTTCATTCATCTCTTGCGTGATTTTGGAGATCTTGGAAGGGTATTTTTCACATAGAACTTTGAGGTAAGTAATTTCTATACAATGTGAGTTAATACATAGATTATGGGTCTGTTTTAACATGTAAATTTTTAGAAATCATGGGTTTAGATGAAAAACCTAGGTCTTGATAAAAATGATATTTAACCATGGAAATGGTTATGGAATTTAGTGAAAATTATATATTTAGGTTCATGAGGTTATGGATAACAACTTGCTTCAAAAATTTCCGAATCTGGGCACGTGAGCCTAGGGGTGAATTTTAGTAATTCTTCAATTGAGGTTGTGTAATCACTTTAATAGTTAGGATATGAACTTTTGAACATGTATTGATTATTTTATATAATATTTGACTAGTTTCGAGTCATTTGGCATCGAGTTGAGGGTTTAAAGCACATTTGTGGACCGAAAAATAAGCTTTCAGACGAGGTAAGCCTCTTTTCTAATCTTGTAAGAGGGAATTAATCCCATAGGTGAATTGAATTAATGTGTGTTTCTATTTATTGGAGCTACGTATGCACGAAGTGACGAGAGTCCATACGTAGCTACTAATTATGCTCATGTCTGGCTAGTTTAGGACCCAAATCATGTTATACTTGTGATGTTTGCACCCTACTTGTTAATTTAAGTGCTTAATAAAGGAATTTTAAAAGGTCGAATTTCATTTACTTGAGTTTTGAACGTGTTACTTGACCGTTAATAAGAATTGGTACTTCTTTGAATATTAGCCTCTTAATAATCTTTGAATCGGTCATTTATAAAGTATTTTCTCTTCTTGTGGAGCGGGCTGAACGCCTCGGCAGTAAAATAAATACATCTATCATTCATATCGTTCAACCCTTGACAGTGCATAATATATATGTTTATATTTTGGATTGGGTCGTACGACATCGGCATAATTCATGCGTAATAATACTTGGAGCCCAATTATATTTGATATTGTTTCATTTGGCTCGAGAGGCTAAATTGTTAAATAATGGAAATTGATTTAGATTTACTATTATTGAAATAATTATTTATTTATTCCTTTCTATTGAGTTTTCAGCTTCACTTATTTAGCCCATGCTTAATTATACTTTCGATAATTTATTGTTAGCCCATAGTAAGTGTCGAAGTCGACCCCTTGTCACTACTTCTTCAAGGTTAGACTAGATACTTACTGGGTACATGTTATTTATGTACTCACGTTACACTTCTGCACTACCCGTACAGGATCTGAGGTAGGTGCGTCTAGTTATCATCCGGTGCACATTCTTGATTCTCCAAGACTTCGTGTTGAGCTGCCTTCCGAGCTCGTCCCCCAGCACCTGAAGTCTTTCTATTGCATTTACTTTCTGTCTACTTCATTTGAGACTGTAGTTTAGTATTCTTTTATATATTCTACTAGTAGCTCATACACTTGTGATACCAGGTCTTGGAATATACTAGTAGACACATGATGATTTTTGGATATTTACTTATCTCATTTGCTCTTAAAATTATTTATCTCTCATTTTATTAAATTATTACTTCCTGTTTATGCACAAATAAAAAATCAGTTGTTTTTAAAATGTTATAAGAAACAGTTATGTGGTTAGTTCACTGTTGGCTTGCCTAGCAGTAACGTTGGGCATCGTCACAGCCTATAAGAGAATTCGGGTCGTGACAGTCTTGTCATGCTATATCATGGCCATCTACTGAGTGTCGAAAATGTAGTTATGATAGAGCAGGAGATACACGCCATGATTCAAGTACTCCCTAATCCTCAAAAATGACTTTTTCTGCTATTTATGCTAGTCCTTGTTATGCTAATATCAAAATATTATGTGTCTTTGTTATCATTATAAGGGTCTCTGGATCATTGGGGAAGACTTCAATGAAATATTGCACTCCACTGAGGAATTTGGCAGGCGTTGTATAAATAACTCACGCTCAAATCATTTTGCGGATGGTATAAATTACTGAATTTGGTTGACCTTGGTTACAAGGGTAGTGAGTATACCTCGATAAATAAAAGACATTGTGGCTTCCATATTTTAGAACGTTTGGATAGAATTTTCGTAATTATGACTGGTTATCTTTATTTTTTGAGTCTATTATGCGTCATTTACCACGAACCCACTCACACCACATACCCTATTACTTACACTCCAATCACCACGCCATACTAAATCAAACATCTTTTATTTCGAAACTATATCGACGTCATATCCTAACTTTATACACACACTCTATGATAGTTGGCATCCCTCTCCCTCCTTACTAGAAGCCATTGACCACTTCCAACACAATATTCAATATTGAAATAAAACATCTTTTGACAATATATTCCCAACGATGCTTTAAAAGTCATTCAGTCCTCCCCCAACTTTCCCACTAGCCATTTTTACAAGACTTGGAAGATTTTCTTTTAAAAGAATAAAATGTTGTTCTTCGATTAGAAAAAGAATTTTGAGAACTTAAATTATGTATTTAATGGTTACAAGAAGTGAATGCCAATACAAAAAAAATTCATCTCTCCACTTTACAATATTGTCGAAGGAATCGTATTGCATCCTTAAAGGATCAAGTTGTAATTGGTACTTTGAGGATACTCATATACACGATATAACCTTTACCTATTTCAACAAACTTTATACGACTAAATCTCTTCAATCCCCATTACACCACACCACGCTTAGCTCCTCCCCTATCACGCCCACATAAAGTTCTAATCTTCTAAGACCTGTAGCTGACCTAGAAATTACAACCCTGTATATCTCATAGTGGTTTCAGTTACTGATATGTATAGTAATAAAGGCTTCCAGGCGTTGTAGGCACTAGAATGAAGTCCTTTATTTTGTCAAAATCTTCTAGCGGGCTTCATCCCATTTTCCGAGTCCTTTAAATCATTTAAGCCACCTGGTCCGGATGGCCTATATCTGTCTTTTTTATCAGTATTTTTGGTCAGATGCGGGACCTAAAGTAACCATATTCTATAAACAATCGTTATAGATTACGAAATTCTAGCCACTATAAACAAAACATACCTTTTCCTAATTTCAAAAAAGCATCATGCCTCTATGATTTTCCAATTTGGACCTATTGGCCTTTGTTCTACTATCTATAAAATCATCATGAAAATCAATGTTCAGCGGATCAAACCTCTCATGACAAAGTTTATCGGCCCTACCCAATCCAGCTTTTAACAAATTCGTTGAGAGGCAGATAAAGCAATTATCGTTCAAGAAATCCTCTCACACTTTAAGCGCAAATCAGGAAAGACTAGTTACATGTTTCTTAACTTGATCTAGAAAAAGCATTTGACCAAATTGAATGGTCTTTTGTTTGATAGGCCCTACAATACTTCAATTTTCCTTCCCCCTCCCCCAATCAAATTAATCATGTCTTGTATCACCACTACCTCCATATGAATCCTTATCAATGGTTCTCGTACCCTATTTTTCACTCCCTCACGTGGGCTTCGTCAGGGAAACACTCTATCCCCTCTACTTATTTATATTATGTATGGAACTACTTACTAGAAAAATTGATATGGCCGTAGACTATCAACTATGGCAACCTATCAGCTTATCTCGTCGTGGACTACCGATCTCTCACTTGTTCGTCACAGATGATATCAGTTTTATATCCACAACTTCAGCAACTAGTTGCCATACTATCATCGGTATTCTTAATGAATTCAACCAAATTTCTGGACAAAAGATAAATTTTTGAAATCAAAATCTTTTTCTCTAAAAATTGCATCCTGCAAAATAGAAATTTTATTCTCCCTTCTCTCCCCATACAAGAAGGAACATCCTTGGAGAAATACCTCGGGTTTTCCATCTTCACCTTCCGATCTTCGAAACAATATTTTCAATTCCTTCTTAATAATTTCAAAACTAGGCTTGCTGGTTGAAAAACAAATTCCCTTACCATGGCAGAACGCACCACTCTTATTAATTCCACCCTCAACAGTTTACCAAAACATGTAATGCAATATATTAAACTTCCTCAATATATAGTCCACCACCCATAATGCTAGCACAATTTTCTCTAGGGGACCACTCCCAAAAAAAAGCATCTTCTAAAATGGAGCAAAGTCACCACCGTGAAGCAACATGGTGACCAGGTATCCAACAACTTTACCTAAAGAACCATACCATACTAGCAAGTCATGCTTGAAAACTACTCAAACAACCCTCTTCACTATTGGCCGCCACTCTACTGCATAAATATTTCTACCAACGAAGGAATCGAACAGCCGTTGGCTCCTTCATTTGGACTAACTGTATTGGGAAAAGTTGGATTTATATTGAAAATGACGTGGCATGACACGTGGATTGATCAAATGGTCAAAGCATAACAATTGAGAAAAAGGCACGGGAGATAACAGATACAGGAAGAAGAAGTTAAACAGGCACGAGAAGCAGTTTAGACACGACTCTCATACCAATTCAAGTCATTTAAAGCCAACGGATCGGAAGGCATTGAAGACATGAATCTGAAGACAAAAAGGAGTCCAAATTCAATATTAAATACCTGATAC
>MDKF010688638.1:0-17310 GCA_026770625.1 Nicotiana glauca
AATTTAATGGTAGTTAGCATGAACAATAGTGAACAAGTACTATATCTACAATTCACCCATCACATCTATAAAAAACTACACATTAACTACATTTTCACACTAATTGTATAAGGTCTAAAAAAGCAGAATTTTACAAATGAAGACTAAATATAGTAACATATATATGATGTCTACAATATAACTACAATGACACATCATAGAAAAGGTCAAAACTACAAGTGCACCACACAGTTGAAGACAAAACAGATATTGAAGATAAAACACTATATACTTACAGTGCTATTGATTACTTGTCCGGGGTGAGCAAGGTCATAGAACCAGTCCTTCTTATCAATCTTTTCACAACCAAAATCCAACTCAGGATTGATTTGGTTATCCTTCTTTGAATAGAAATCTTTCCTCCTGTAATAACAAAAGAGTGAATCAAATAGAAAAAATACAAAAGGAATTACAACTTTGAAGTCTAAAAAGGGTGAACGGACAGTGTAAATTAAAGCAACCATACCTCCTATTTCCTTTGTCAGTGCGAGTGTATAACCAGGTTGTGAACCTATCTATCAAATCAGGATCTACATCTTCGCCTATGACACTTGTGAAAGGGTGCTTCGGGTAAAAATATTTGGGCCCAGCAGATGTGCTGCCTTCAGTACTATATAAGGGTGTGAATGGTGATCGTGCATATTTTTCCAGCATCCTTGTTCTTACAGGATGAAGGGGGGGTTAATTCATCTGGTATTGGGTCCTAAAAAATGACCAACTGTGATAAGTTGTCTGGTAGCTCAAAATCATCCAATGTCACACCTTTGTTTTCAATGCCTTCAGGCACAACTTCAGTCTCATCTTTTTTATGAATACCTTCCTGGACAACTTCAGTCAATGTTACACCGTGTATTGGGGACTGTGGATTGCTATGTTCAACATATGATCCTTGCTGGAATTCTGGTTGATCAACCACTGGTGGCACAACACCTGTGATAATTACACCTTCTGTAGATAAGTGTAGTGATATGTAGTTATGAACAATATATGGATCTTTTGTAGAAACTTAGAGATTACATTACCTGCTTGTTGTTCAACAACTATTTTATCAACTACTGGTTCTTCATCAACATTTCCTTGTACATATTCTGGTGAATTTGGAGCTGGAATGAACAATAGTACAATAAAATTGTAGTTATATGTAGTTATTTGTAGTTCACGAGTAAATTATTTTAAATTTGCTTAAAATGTAAGTATAATGAAGTTATGGTACTATACCTGCTTTAAATGCATCAGCTGCTTCTTGGAATGCAGGATACAAGTCAACTTGTGGTTGAACATGTTGTGTCGAAGTGGGATCTGCAAAACATAATTAAAAAGTGATTAGTAACTCTTAAGATTTGTAGATATGTATGTAGGACTAATGTAGATACCTGTATTACTAGTGATTGCATGGAGTTGATCACCAACATTAAACTGAAAATGCTGGTTTTTGTCACCTTGATTTTGGTCATTATATTTTGTTGAACTAGCTGCAAACTACAATTTTGGGGAATAGTTGAGAAAGCTTTTTTGTGATATGGCTTATATAGAGTTGTCCTAAATTTGATATGTAAATTCTTACCTTTGAATCATCCAACTCAAACCTCTTGTTAATTGCACTCATAACACTCTTGAAAGATTGATCTATGAACTCTCGAAGGCTTGAGAGTTCATTAACAACATCCTTCTTAAAACCATCTAACTTTATATCAACCTAAAAAAAATATATGAAGAATTAGTTTGTAAGCTTATTCTATTTGCTACATTTAAACTACAAAGAATCCACACAAAAATTGTAATGTAGTTAAATTGTAGTAAATTATGTCAAAATTTTGTAGTTTTGCACAAAACCTGCTCAATTCTCTTTTCCAACTGGCTGATCTTGCTATTGACAGATTCCATGGACTTTTGAGAAGTAGATTCTTTGGGTTCAACTGTTGGAGAAGCATCAGTTTGAACATTTGATGGTTGAGCAACTTCTTCATGTTCATATTGAATCTTTTCTGGGAGATTAAGCACTCCAAGTTCTTCTCCAGATTCAACCATATTTGTGAACTGATGGAAGTTACAGTTCATTCAAGTGAAAATAAAAATGTAGATGAATTGTATATACTATAACTTTAATTGTAGAATAATACAAGAATGGAAAAAAAATACCTTCAGCCACTCAGGCTTGATCATCTTGTCTTCAATTGCAGTCAACCAAATCTGTCCCTTGTTAGCTGACCATCTTAAAATCCGAGGAATCGATTCAGAACACCGTGTAGCGAGCTCGGTGCTGACGGACGAGCAACACTCATATAGCCACACTTGCAAGGCTAATGAGCATCCCCGTATAAGATAAGAATGTACATTCGGATTAAGACGATGTCGGACAGATTCAATAACCTGCCTGAAGGATTTGGTACCCCATGGGTACGACTCAAAATTTCCAGACTCTACTAGAAAGAACATAAACTTGTCTATCAAAGTCACATGGTCCTTATCCGAAGGACAAACAAAAAATTCCAACATATAAAGAACGCACAACTGCACCGCATCCATATCGTTTGCCCATGCTTTGTTAGTCACTACATTTTTCAGATGCCATTTCTCAACCCTTTCTTTACCCCCAAAATATGTATTCATTAAAGGGCTAACATATTTGGAAGTGTAACCATAGTCTGAGAAAGTATTCACACAGTTAAAACCAGTTATCAACCCAAATTCTCTCAACGAAAAAATCAATTTTTCACCCTTCAAAAGAACAGAAAAGTATGCGTCAGTAGACTTTGACAACTCATATTTCATTAGAAGATGAAGGGTTTGGTTTTGCATAACTATTGGGGGCAGACCTAATAAGTAACCAAAACAAGTTTTTTTGAAAACACGTAATTGATTTGGAGAGAGTAAAGCCTGAATCTGGCTAGGTATGGTAGGCTCACACAAAGTGTGGAACCTAAGAACACCATAATCAACATTTTGTTGAGCAGCGTAAGGGCAATTCTGCAAAAAAATAGAAAAAGTTGGACATTAGTATCTACATATAAATACATGACAATAACATAATAAAACTAAATTAAGAACAGCCTACCCACACCTATATCTACAAAAAAATAAAAGCAGTTGTATATATAAGTCCAAAATGCATTATAACTGTAGTTGGAATGTAGTTATATATATCAGCAATAAAGGATACAATGGAACTACCTTTTACTACAATAGAACTACATTTAACTACAAATCAACTACAAAAAAAAACTACATTTATAAACTGTCTAAGAGTCATGGCTCCAATTAAACTACAAAATTGAGATAAAGTAGTTGCAAATTTAGGACCAGACCACATTTAACAAAAATACACTTGAACAATCAAAGAAGAACAATGTAACAGTTAAATGTAACAGTTACATAATGTAACCTTCAAAAATGTAGTGTAATTGTATTTAAAATGGAGTTAAATGTAGCAGCTACACAGGTTGCAATAAAAAACCATAACTACACTTTACTGAGCACAACTACAAATCTACTACATTATAACTACAATTATAGCTGCTATGTAATCACAGTGCCAAATAAACCTACAAAATTGCGACAAACAATCTACAAAATTGAGACCAAATAACATTTTTTCAAAAAACACTTGAACACTAAAATAGCACTTGAAAACTATTTTTTTGCAACCAAAATCAATCTACAAAACAGTGCGGACAAATAAAAAATGTTTACCTTTATTGAAATTTTTTGAGGAACCAATTTTTGTGCTTTTTTTGAAGGTTTTTTCTTTGTTTGTTTTGACGATGAAGGAGACAACTTGAGTTTTTTCCCGGTTGGAACTTTGGGTGAATCTTCTACAAAATCGTCATCTACACTCATCTCTTTGCCCTTGCGCTTCAGTTGTTTTTCGACGGGTTTATCTACTGCACTAGCATCGACATCGTGCAAATGCTTGCTTCGCATTTCAGCACGGATTTGCCTAGGAGAAGACATACCTGTAGTTTTTTCACTTGCATGTGTAGAATGTGGGGTTTTGGGTGGGGATTTAGGTGTTAAAACACCCAAATCAAAAGAGGGAATATCTGTCACTACAGCTTTTGATGGTTTTTTTTGGGAGTATTGGGTTTTTTCATGATTAAGGAGATGAATACAAAGTTTGAATTGGATGAAAATGGTGGGGGAAGTGAATGAACGTGATGGGAATTGTGGGTTTCTGCTATACGAAAAAGGGGGAAAGAAAACTGAAGAAAAAACGTGGGTGGGGTGGGGGAGGAATTAACTGTGGGTAAATCGTGGGTGGGGGGGAATTAACTGTGGGGTGAGAGAGAAGCGGGTAAAGTGATTAATTGGAAGATTTTGTCCCTAAATGCACGCCTACATTAAATGAGAGTATAATTAAAGCCTTAATTTGAATTATGATACATAAATTGAAAGTTGGTATGCTTAAATATAATAAACACAAACCTTAAACATGAGAGATAATAAGGTTTGCTATATGGTATACATAGGTAAAAATCCCTATGGAAATTCTACCCTCTAGGTTTGGCCAATGATTGATGACTCAGAAAAATTCTCGGAAAAATATACTATATAGGTCAAAAAATATATATTTTTATATATACATTTTATATGTAAGGCGAAATGGCCTCCGGGCCACTTAAATTTGCATGGCTTTTGAAAGCCAATACACCAACTTAAATTACCATTCTCGTTTACCTTTCTCTCTCTATCAGTAGAAATCTAAAATCAAGACACCATTTTTACTCTGCAGTTGAGCTTTGTAGTGCTCATTCATAAAAACACAAATCAAGAATCCATTTTTAACTCTACAGTTGAGCATTTTAGAGCTCATCCATCAATAAAAATGCCAACTTTAGTGAAAATTAAAAACCTCTTTTGGATGTAGAGTTGAACAAGAATAATTAAGTAGAAATGTTCATTTCAATGGAAATCAAGAACCCATTTTTGTACTTAAGGTACAATTCATGTCATAAAATGTTCTTTTTAATATTGTCAATATTTTCCAAAATGCTTCAAAAGGCAGCACTTCATCTCCTAAAAACATCACCCAAAATTAGTCAAAAATAACTCTAAAATTGTCCCCAAAATCACTGAAAAATGCAGTAATAATCAGTCCTTTTTTCCACTCCAAAAATGTCCAAATATCAACACTATAAACCCAGCAAAACCAACATTAAACTACCACAAATTTTTGCTCAAATCTCACGCTCAAAAAGGAAAAACGGCGCATTTCATGCACCCTTACACCATACAGATTCAAAATTGAAACCTTACAACCATTTTCCTTTCCCCACGTTCTGACTGAAAAGCAACAAGCAACAACCATTTTTCTCAAATGAAAAAACACACACACATATGCAGAAGGAGCTTAAGAGATGAAAACGAAGAAAAAGAAATTGAAGTGAGGAATAACATTTAATGAAAGTGTACCAAATTTAGTCATAAATAATGCAACAAAATGTCCTTATTTTGCAAAAAGCGAAGCCACTCCCTAAACGGCGAAACAACACTAAATTTGTATATTTTCTTGTCTGACTCGCACGTGAGCCAGGTTGTATTAGGAAAAGGCTTGGGAAAGGGTTCTCACGCTCCAAAAAGTCGTGAGACTCACGCATATAGATGACTAGGATCAACTGACGACATATGGGATGGGTCAATGGTCAAACGTATTTATTAGTTATGGATTTCACTAGTTCGAGTGTTCAAATGGGAAAGTCGTAAGTTGGTATATCGGCTTTCAAAATCCATGTGAGTTTAAGTGGCCAAAATATATATATATATACACAAATTATATTGATTTTATATGTACTATTTTAGCTATCAAATATAAATAATTTGTGGCGTGAACTAAAAATAAAAGAGGCCCAAAATTCTCCTAATGCACTTCGGAATGTTCCCGCATAATATATCTACTCAATGTCCTTTTACGAATCCACAATAACTATATGAGATAAATTTTGATTCGGTGAATTGAGGTGCTCTTGCTGGTTGTTAGAACCATCGGAGCCTGGTTGATCTTGATTCAAAAAGATGAAAGAACGTATGATTAATTGATATTTTAACCACAAAATTTATGTATTATTTGATGCATAATAAAATATGAAATAAACATCTTAATCATCACTATTCCCCACTAACAATCCTTAAATTATATTTTACTGCTTAAGCAATTCTTGTATTATAATTTGTTATTTGTAGCTTGAATTAATTTCTTATATTTTTAGGAGACCCATAGTCCCTGTAGGTTTAGGAAACCTATTGTCCTAATAGATTTTGGAAAAGGAAAACTTATAGTCCTTATCAAATTGAGAAACCTTTCTCTTATATGTTTGGGATTTTTTAGATATATATATATGGGTTGTAGTTGGGGATTCTACAAATTGTATTGTGCTTTTCTTCTCATTCAAAGTGAAAAACTATCTCTGCTTTTTGCCCCGAGGATTAGGCTTAGCCGAACCTCGTTAAATCCTCGTGTTGATTTTTTTTCTCTATTTGCTTTGTGGTTGATTGTGTGCTAGTTAACCCACGATATTCTGCAACAATTGGTATCGGAGCAAGGTTCGGGTTTTTACATATAATCTTGGGTTAAGATGTCTTCATCATCTTCAGCAAAGTACGAAGTAGAGAAATTTGACGAGGGTTCTAGTTTAAGTCTATGGAAGATTATGATGAAATCGTCCCAGATGTTACAATGGTTATGGAAGGCAATTGATGAGGATTTTTCTGAAGAGATGAAGGAGACAGAGAAGGCAAACCTGAAGGAGAGGGCTTTGAGTGCGATCTTCATGAGCGTTACAAATAGCGTTCTTCGGGAAATTGCTGAAGAAACTTCTACAGCAACAGCATGGAAGAAGTTTGAAGATCTGTATTCTAAGAAATCACTAACAAACCGTCTCAACCTGAAAAAAGAGATTATACAATCTCCATATGAATGAAGGTACACATGCTAAAACTCATATTAATGAATTTAATTCAATTATAATAGACTTGAAGAATGTGGATATCAAAATTAAAAGTGAGGATCAGGCATTAATTGTGTTATTCTTTACCACCGTCTTATGATACTTTTGCCGATACGCTGCTGTATGGGAAAGATAACATTTTACTAGAAGATGTTAGTAATACACTAAAATCTAAAGAGTTGAAAAAGAGCTTTCAGACAACAAAATTGAGGGCGAGGGACTTGTGATTAGAGGAAGAACACAACAAAAGGACTTTAATATGAAAAAGTCAACCCCCAGATCAAAGTCTAGAGCAAAGAAGCAACGTTGTTATGAGTGCGGGTACAAGAGAGACTATCCTAAGCTGAAGGAGAAAAGAGGAAAGTAGAAAATAGATAATTCGGCAAATATTGTTGATACTGGCAATAATTCTGACGATAGTGACTATGTAGGGGAAGTCTGTGATATGAGTTCTAGTCATGGGAAAAATTCTTGGGTTCTTGATTCTGGTGCTACTTTCCACATGTGTCCACACAAAAATTAGTTTTCAACTTACAAGAAAATGAGTGGGACTACCTATATGGGAGATGATAATCCATTACCAGTATAGGGGGTTGGTAACATCAAATTGAGAATGTTCGACGGAATTATCAGAAACATTGAGTGTTGGCATGCTCCTCGGATAAAGAGAAATTTGATTTCTCTTTCGACTTTGGATGATCAAGGGTATAAAACTATAAATTTCACTCCGAGAATGGAATACTTAAAGTGTGTAAAGGATCCATGGTACTCATGAAGGGTAAACTACGTTCTAAATAGTATTGTAGAACGTATGAATAAAACGTTTTGTGATAGGGCGTGAAGCATGTTTTCACACTCATGTGTTAGAAAAGATTTTTGGGCCGAAGCAATAAATACAGCTTGTTATTTGGTCAACAGATCTCCATCCATAGCTATTGAGTACAAAACTTCTTTTGAGGTATGGTTCGGTTCGCCTGCTGATTATTCAAATTTAAGGATATGTGGTTGTCCTGCTTATGCTCATGTGAGGGATGAAAAACTTGAGCTGAGGGCAAAAAGTGCATATTTCTAGGGTATGCAACTAGAGTGAAATGTTATAGGTTGTGGTGCACAGATCAAAGACTCTGAGGCTAATTATCAGTAGGGATGTAACATTCAATGAATCTGCCTCACTAGACAGTTAGAGGGAGAAGGCAATGACAGAAACATATCGTGGTGTCAGTAACCGCACAGAGCTAGAAATTGAATCGCCACTAGCTCAGCCCAGTAGTTATAAAGTAGAGGAAGTAGAGGAGGTGAAAAATATTGATCAAGATGATAATGTTGATGCACCTGCGCAACAACCCTATAGCATTGCAACAGCCAGAGAGAAGGGAGTGATCAATCCAGCACAAAGGTTTACAAACGTAGCTGATGGTAATTTTCTTGGATATGCTAATTTTGTGGAGTTTGCTTTGTCTGTAATAGAGAAAATTAATGTGCTTAAGCCTAATAGCTATAAAGAAGTTATTTCTAGTCCCAAAGAAAATCAGTGGGTTCGTGCTATGAGTGAAGAGATTGAGTCTCTTCATAAGAATCAGACATAGGAGCTTGTTCCATTGCCAAAGGGACAGAAGGTACTAGGTTGCAAATGGATTTTCAAAAGAAAATAGGGAAATCCAGAGGTTGAAGCATCAAGGTACAAAGCAATATTAGTAGCTAAATATTTTACACAGAGGAAGGGGATAGATTACAATGAAGTGTTCTCTCCAGTGGTAAAGCATAGCTCTATCAGGATCTTACTGGCTTTGGTGGCTCTTCATGACTTAGAACTAGAGCAGTTAGATGTGAAAATTGCATTCTTGCATGGCGAGTTGGATAAGAAGATTTATACAAGTCAACCCGAGGGATTCATTACTCAAGATAATAAAAATCATGTTTGCTTGCTTAAGAAATCTTTACATGGTCTAAAACAGCCGCATAGGCAGTGGTATAAAAGATCTGATACATTCATGATTCAAAATACATTTTCTGAAGTGCATATGATAGTTGTGTGTATTACAAAAAACTTGAAGACGGTTCTAGTGTATATTTGTTGTTATATGTGGACGACATGCTTATTGCTACTAAAAGCATGTCATATATTACCCGATTGAAGAAGCAACTAGGTAAGGAGTTTGATATAAAGGATTTAGGTGCTGCAAAAAAGATATTGGGGATGGAGATTACTCGAGATAGAAGGGTTGGAAAGTTGATGTTGTCCTTAAGGTCCTATATTGAGAAGGTCCTCAAGAGATTTAATATGACAGGTGCTAAATCTGTGTCTGTTCCTTTTGCTTCCCATTTCAAGTTGTCTGCAGAAATGTCACCAAAAAAAGACGAGGAGATGGAACAGATGTCTAGTGTTTCGTATTCGAGTGTTGTAGGTAGCATTATGTATGCTATGGTTTGCACTCGCCCTGACATTTCACATGTTTTTAGTATTTTGAGTATATACATGGCATGTCCTAGTAAAGAACAATGGCAGACGGTGAAATAGATCTTGAGATGCTTGAAGGGTACTGCATATATAGGCTTGACTGTTTACAAAGACAAGTTGAGTGAATCCTTAGTTTGCTATGTCGATCCAGATTATGCAGGGGACCTGGATAAGAGAAGATCTCTGACAGGCTATGTTTTTACTCTTTCTGGTAGTGTCATCAATTGGAAGGCAAATTTGTTGTTTGTCGTTGCTTTGTCTACCGCAGAAGCTGAGTAAATGGTAATTACGAAAGTAGTTAAAGAGGCTATTTGGCTACAAGGCTTGGTAAGTGATCTTGGACTAACTCAGAAGAAGACACGGGTTTTTTGTGACAGTCAGAGCGTCATTCATCTTACTAAGAATCGGATGTTTCATGAGTGGACGAAGCACAATGAAGTCAGACATCACTTTATTCGAGGCATTATATCAAAGGGGGTTGTTAATGTGGAGAAAGTGTATACGCATGATAATCCAGCTGATATGATGACCAAGGCAGTCTCGGCCAACAAGTTTAGGCACTGCCTAAACTTGATTGGTGTGTGGAGTACTCAATAGAACCCTTGCGAGGGCTGAGGGCAAGGTACAGAGACGTTGTTCCGATTGATAAAGAGAATTCAAGCTAAGGGGAAGATTTGTTATTTGTGGCTTGAATTAATTCCTTGTATTTTTAGGAAACCCATAGTCCCTATAGTTTAGGAAAACTCATTGTCCTAATAGATTTGGAAAAGCAAAACCTATAGTCCTTGTCAAATTGGAAAATCTTTCTCTTATATGTTTGGTACCTTTTGGGATCTATATATAAGGGTTGTGGTTGAGGATTCTATAGATTGTATTGTACTTTTCTTTTCATTCATAGTGAAAAAATATCTCTGCTTTTGCCTCGAGGATTAGGCTTAGCCGAACCTCGTTAAATCCTTAGTGTTTATTTTTCTTCTCTATTTGCTTTGTGGTTGATTGTGTGCTAGTTAACTCATGATATTCCGTAGCATAATTGTTGTATAACTATCTGTGAACTAAACTAACCTGTAAAGATAAACACACTTCCTTGCGTTTTCAACTCGAGACACATTAAATCCTTTTGCGGAGTTTAGTCATTGCCCTCAAAATAGTTTAGTCATTGACATCGGTGAGTTATTCTTGAGAATTCAGCGTCTGAATTGTTTCAGATACTATATGACTTTATTTATTAGATTTGTTTATATATGTTGAGGTACGTTGATCAGCAACTTGAATTAGATAGTTTTTTTTTTCAATCATAGAATTAGCTACAATAGAATTTATTGGTAGCGTGGGTAATTCAGTAGAACGACTCCTAAGATAGAAAAAGTAGGAAACTGTGATGGTGATAAAACGAATTCCAGCTTTATGAAGGTTTTTAAAAGAAGAAAAGTAAATAAGTTGAAATTTGAAGCTAAGGGTGTAATACGGGTTGGGGCCGGGCATAAACGGGCTTGTGGGCCGGTCCTAAGTGGTTTCGGGCTTCATGGGCCGGTCTTAAAGAATCCCGGGCTTCATGGGCTTTTGGTAGGAACCGGACCAGGAAGTGGGCCGGTCCCGGGCCTAAGTGGGTCTGTGTGAGTCTAAGTGGGCCTAACAGTTAATTTAATTTTTTTTTAATTATTATCTAAAGAAATTCCTTGTAAAAATTATATTATAGAATTGTGAATTCAGTGCTAAGCTGGTGGAAGTTGGCGTGGATGTAAGACTTGAATCACAGGTTATCCCAAATAGAGGCAGCTTCAAGTACCTTAGGTCGATTATCCGAGGGGGAGGGGGAGATCGACGAGGATGTCACATGCCGTATTGGGATAAGATGGATGAAGTGGAGGTTAGCATGTGGAGTCTTGTGTGGTAAGATAGTCCCATCGATACTCAAAGGAAATTTCTACAAAGCAGTGCTTAGACCGGCCATGATATATGGGGCTGAGTATTGGTCTATTAAGAACTCACATATCCAGAAGATGAAAGTAGCAGAAATGAGGATGTTGAGGAGGATGTGCGAGCATAATAGGATGGATAATATTATGAATGATGTTATTCGGGAGAAGGTGCACGTAACTCCTGTTGATGCCAAAATGGAGGAATCAAGACTAAGATGGTTCGGACATATTAAGAGGAGAAGCCCAACTCTCCGGTAAGGAGGTGTGATCGGGTGGTTGTGGAGGGCGCGAGAAGAGGTAGAGAGAGATCTTGGGGTGAGGTGATCAGGCATGATACGGCAATGTTTCGGATTTTCGAGGACATAACACTTGATAGGAAGATGTGGAGGTCGAGTATTAAGGTTGTAGATTATGAGGTAGTTGAGTCTTGCCTTACTTCGCACCTTTGTAAGACTAGTCTGGTAGATTTTTTTTGTCTAAGATATTTAGTGGCAATGTTGTATCTTACTATTTTGTTTTTCAATGGAGGACCTTTTGATTAGCTTTCGGTTTTGCTTTGCATCTTTTTTCTAGATTTCATATTATTCCTATTTTTCCTACGATTTCTGTGATGATACTAATAGTCTCATTTTTATCTTTTTGTTTTATTGAGCCGAGGGTCTTCCGGAAACAGCCTCTCTACTCCTTCGGGGTAGGAGTAAGGTCTGCGTACACACTACCCTACCAAGGCTCCACTAGTGAGATTTTACTGGGTTGTTGTTGTTGTTGTGAATTCAAATTTAAACATAAAAATATTGTAAAGAGATATTCAAAGCAATGCATTATAATTTTATTATAGAATTAACAAAATACAGCAATATCTTTCTTAGTCTACCTCCTCCCATGGAATGAGCACAACAAGGTGCTAATCCCAACATTGAGAAGAAAAAGAAACTAATCAAGATGTGCCAAAATACAAGTTACATATTAATTTTACATGGTATTTCTTACAAATTTCATAAATCCTTCAAGGTTCGGAGGAATTTTCGTTGGTGGTGGCAAAAAAAAAAAAGCTTGTTCATCACCGCTTCCGGGCGAAGCTGCATCCTTCGCAAGTTCAGCTTGAATTTCTTCGTAAGCTTCGTCTACCTTTGGTTGTGATTCAGCAAGTCCAAAATTTCTTCATTCCAAACGGATCCAATCTATGAAAAGTACTGATTTTTTCAAGCTCTCCCTCATAGGCCCTCTATAATCACTGAGTTGAAGTCTTATTTGACTGAAAGTGTTCTCCGTTGCCATTGTTGAAGCTTGAATGGTTAAAATATTTCGGGCCATCCTTGAAAGAATCGGAAAGTATTTTTTTTGTCCTTCCACCATTAAAAAATATTAAAGGAGCCGTAGGATTCACTTCCTCAATTCTTGTGATAAATAAACTTCAAACTCATTTAGTTGTGAACAATCAGTAGTACTAAACTTTGAGAACCCCTGAACCCGGTCCAAGCAGTAAGTGCTCTTACTCTCGCAGTTCTTTAGATGATTGAGAATTAGAAGAAGAAGGAGTTGGAACATTTGGTCTATCATTATCTATTGCAATTTGATAAGCACTATAAATAGTTTGAGCATTTATTTTAAATGAGGCTTGTGCTTCCGAAAGTGTAGACAACTCCTCATCTTCAAGTGCTAAACCATTATAAACTGTTTGATACCAAAATTAAGGACCTCAAAATTTCATAATAGGATTTAACAAGGCAGCAATATCATAAATATGGGGAATAGGGAAAAAAATATTTTTTAAATTTCTTTATCATAGAATCAATAGCTTGTTCATAAATTTTCTCACCCTCAGAAAAATAAGCAAACAAATTTGCAAGTTCTGCAATATAAACTAAATAGTTAGAAATAGTAGAATAATAATGCCAAAATCCATTTGTAGCAATATAAATTTTTTTTTAAATCTACAAGCATTTTAACATTAGCCCAATCCACATTTGTAAGGTGCTCATCATCATCACTTACATGAGCATTAAACGTTGAGTTTATGGGGTTTCTATATTCATATGCAACAACTAAACTTTTATACATGTAATTCCATCTAGTTGGACAAGGTTTAGGAACCTTTCTTTCTCTTAGGCCAAATTCATCACATCTTTTAAAATATTCTCTAAGTCTGTTTCTACGGTTTGAATAAAAAAGCCAGTGAAGAGTCATTTTAACCTTTTTAATTTCAACATTTAAAATTCTCATGCCATCACCCATAATTAAATGGTAAATATGATAAATACATCTAACATGAAAAATGTTAGTAAATGCAGGATTTAGTGTAGTAGTAAGCAAGGCTACAATATACTGTTACCAGTAGCATTATCCATTGAAATAGACATTATTTTATCATACAAAAATATCTACAAATATTCGTAATCGTGCTAGAAACAAACTGCCCTGTGTGACGTGAATTAATTATTATATAAGCGATAATACGCATTTGCATTATCCAATCCTCATCAATCCAATGACTGGTAACAGTACGATAATCACAGTCATTACCATTTCTACCAATATCAGTAGTAATAGCAACACGTCAATTAATATGAGTAAATAAATAGGGCAAATATTATTTATATTTATAAATATCGCTCTTTAGGGTTGTGCGAGGCCATCCTTTATAAGTAAAATTAAAAAAAATTCTAATATAATGCACAAAGTGAGGGTTAGAAGGAAAACTGTAGGGTAAGCACATAACAGTAACCATTTTTGCCAATTTTTTCTTATCTTTTCTTGGATCATAATATAAAAAACCACCGGCAACAGTATTAATTTTCAGTTGAAATTGATTTGACCAGGTACTAGGGTCAGGCTAACTAGGTACACTTGTCCCCTCGGCTGAAGCTTTCATATGAAGATATTTAACTTTATCTTAAGGGTGTAGCATTATGTGTCTCCTCAAACTTCCCGTCCCCCCGATCAACATAGTTAAAAGCCAACTCTTTGCCACAACTTTTACACTTAGCTTTATTGTTTCTCTTATTTGAATAAAAAAAAAGGGCCAAACAAGAGATGTTTCGGCCCATTTAGAAGGTTGTCTAGAAAAATTAAGGGTAATAACTAGGGTTGTGCATTTGGATCGGATATCCGAAATCCGATCCGATCCACTCTATTTCGGATTGGCGGATTTCAAATTTCGCATTTTCAGATTGGATACGGATTGTGTTTTATAAAATTTTGGATTTTCGGATTGGATTTGGATTGATATGATTTTAATCCGATCCGATCCGAAATCCGAAATTATATGTACCTATATAAATACTACACTAAAATTTTAGGGTTAGGCTTATTCATTTTTCACACATCCCTCACTCACTTGGATTTTTCTGCCTCTCTTCTCTTCAGTGAAGACTAAAGAGTCTCAAAGACTCAAAGTCTCAAACTTCTGATTTTACTTTGATTTTTATGTCTCTTTCTTTCGCCTCTCTTCTCTTCTCTTCTGTCTTTTATGTCTCTTTCATGTTCTATTCTTTAACTTTTGATTTTAATTTAATTTGTTTTGTTTGTTTTGGTAGATGGAATATGAGGCAACAACACCGAATGAACTTCAAATTGTTGAAAAATTTGGTGAAAGTGATGCTTCAACTGATTCCACAGCCAACAACAATGAATCTTAATCTGATTGAATGGTATTTTAGGAGATGAATGGTGTTTATTCACTTAATTTTTTTGATTCTGATTGAATGATGTTTTAGGAAATAAATGGTCCTAAGTCCTAACCAATAATTTTGTGACAATCCGATCCGAAAATCCAAAAAATTATTCGATCCAAAGTTTAAAATTCGATCCGATCTAATGTTAATTCGGATCGGATCCGGATTGGCCTTTTCAGAATCCGAAATATGCCAAATCCGATCCGATTCAATCCGTGCACAGCCCTAGTAGTAACAAAGGGTCAGATCATTTGGATTAATTGGATTAACTTCAGCAATAGGACTAGTGGGTGTATTGTCATCCGGTTGCGTTTCATCCAAATCTATTTCCTGCTCATTATCTTCATCAATAGTTGGATTACATAAAGAGCATTCATATATTCATGGCCTAAGTGTTCACCACCTCCAACATTTGCAAATATTGACTCTCATTAAATCGTAATAAAGTATTATCACTATCAAGAATAGAAGTAGATGGAGGGCGGGTATGGGGTTTTGGTAGGGGAGCCGGGGGAGGAATAAATTGGCCACTAGATTTACCACTCTTGGATTTTTCCTTATTTTTACTAAATATTTTTTTAACAAAAAATCCATCTTAATTAATCAAAAAATACAAAAGTAAATAAAATAATAATATTAAAACTTAAGAGTTGAAATGAGTTTACCGAATTGACGAACAACTTGTTAAAAATTATATATCGTTGAAGACTTGAATACTTCAATTCACCAACTTCACAATTTTTCACGAATTGCAATAATAAAGTAAGCAATTATAGAAGAAAATTATAGAGAGAGATTGAGAGATTGATGATTTTGTGAGAGAAGTGAAAGAATGAGGGGGTATTTATAGTTAAAAATAGGAAAAAAGTATAATTATAAAAAGTTCGGGGTTAAAACAAAGTTGGGGGATTAAATGACTATTTTAGAAATAGCAAACAGCTATTTTTGCAGGCCAAAGGCCATTTTTTAAACTTTTGTAACGGCTAAAAAAAATAGCCGTTGGGCCTGTTTGAGCCCGTTTAGGACCAGCTGAACTGGCCCACTTAGTAGCCGGTCTCGGGCCCAAACGTTCCCAGTCTCACGGGCTTTTTCAGAAGACCGACCCACTTAGTAGTCCGCTCCACCTGGTCTCGGGTTTAAACGGTTAGGCCCGTTTAGGCCCACTACCCATATGGGTTCGTGGGCTTGGGCCGGACTCGGGCTTAACAGGCCCCCATGCGTGAAAATGGCGTGGGATAGCCTCTATTTAAGGTGATATTTATTTTTTATCCAACAATTCTAATGTTGAGCAAAAATAGCCACTACTCGATTAAAATTAATATGAAAAGATATTTTTACCCTTTCTTCCCAAACCCTCGCTTCTCTCTATACAGAAGTGGCTGGCTACATGTGCTTCTCTCTCAATCTCTTCTGTGCATTTTCTCTCAGTAACACATGGCTATATCTATGATCTTAAACTCGCCCTTCAGCCAAGCTATTGTAAGTTTACATCCTTAAATGCTTTATAACTTATTATTTCTTTCTGTATAAAGTGTCTTTTAATTTATGTGTTTGTGGCTCGAAAAAACACTATGAATGTCTTTTGGAAGATATTTCATGAATGAGAAAATGAACTTTGTTTAGTATAAACAATATTTATATTGAATTCACATGTAGTCTTGAACTTAGGTTTTAAGTTCAAAAAATAAGGACATGTAGTCCTGAACTTAGAATTACAAGTTCAAAAATTAAGGATATATAATCCTGAACTTAGAGTTACAAGGTCAAAAAATAAGGAAAGCTAGTCCTTAACTTAGACTTACAAGCTCATAATTAAGGACATCTAGTTATGAACTTACAGTAACAAGCTCATAAGTTAAGGACACTTGGTCCTGAATTTAGAGTTGGAAGTTCAAAAATTAAGGACACTTGGTCCTTAACTTAGAGTTACAAGCACAGAAATTAAGTACAGGTAGTCCTTAACGTAGAGTTACAAACACAGTAATTAAGGATATGTAGTCCTGAACTTAGAGTTACAAGTTCAAAAGTTAAGGACAAGTAGTCCTAAACTTAGCCTTACAAGCTCATAAATTAAGCACAACTGGTCCTGAACTTACAGTAACAAAGTCATAAGTTAAGGATATTTGGTCCTGAACTTTATGAGCATAAGGGTATTGATAATAAGTGAATTTGACTATAATCACGCCTTAAATAATCACATTTTTATGTTGTTTTGATAATATATATGATGACAAAATGCTCTTATTAGTGTTTTTCATGAATTGTAGGTACAAAAT
>MU773590.1:9105-20159 GCA_026770625.1 Nicotiana glauca
ACACTAATAAGACTAATAATTTCAAACACTAATCAGACTGATGCCCTAAGCTAAGGGTTATCCAAAATTAGAAGAGAATTGACTCTATTCAAAATAGAATTATGCTAGAAATCAACAAATATGCGGATAGAAATAAAAGAAGGGAATTAAACAAAGAAGAAAGCTAAACAAAAAAGAAAGAAAGAACTCACGGATATGAGCCTTCCACTGGACTGCTTTGAATTTGATTTTCAGTTAATGCTATATGTTTAATTTGTCCGAAATAAACATAAAATATTAATTTAAAATCAATCGAACACTTGAAGCTCCCAAACAGATTTGAGTCCAAAAAAAAAACCCTAGATTAACAATTCGACGAGTTCCAGTGATATTCGATGGAAACTAAGTGGAAATTTGAGATCAAGGAAGAGAGAAGATGATTTGGTGTTAATTTGGTTGGATTTGGATGAGTTTGTATTATGACCGGATCTTAGATCTAAAATTTGAAACAACCGGCTAGGATTTGAAGAATGGGATTTAGAGATTTGGAAAGAGGAGGGGACGGAAATTCAGTGGTATAATTTTGAGGGAATTTGGAGCATCGCCGCCGCCAGCAGCGATTTTCGGCCGGCGGCGGATGGCGGAGGTGTGGTGGGGCAACGGTGGTTATACACCGGCGTTATAGGGGGGTTGGTACGATGAAGTTGAAAAATGTTTTAGGTTTAAAGAATATCTTCAGACATTTTTATTAATTAGCCAAGAAAGAATGTGAGCCATTGGATTGGAAAAATTGAAGGGCTCAGTTGGAGAGGCGTCGAAACGACGTCGTTTTGTCAACTAAATGGGCGGACCGGGTGCGTTGATTTTGGCCTGGGCATGGGTAATTTTTGGGCTAAGTATATTGAAATGATGAGCAGCCCAATTTAAGTAGCCCCCCATTCCTTTATTTATTTTTCTTTTGCATTTGTTTTCTTCTTTTATTGTTTTTATTTATTTTTCTTTTCATTTTGTATTTTTATATTTTTTTCTGATTTTACTAGAACGCAAAAAATTACAATAAAGACCTAATATATTTTCAAAGTTAAGCTAATTAATTCCTAAAATTATATAAAAATCTATTTCGTGACAAATTCAATAATTAACAGTTAAAAATACAAAAGTGAACTATTTTTATTATTTTCTTTATATTTTGTTCTTAAAACAACTCAACCCCTAATTAATCCTAAAATATGAAATTAAATCCTAAATGCAAATGCCAAATGTATTTTTTTATATTTTTTATATTAATTTAAATGCACAAATCAAATACAAACAATTAACCTAAAATGATACAAAATTCACAAAATTGTAAAATAATGAAGAAATTATTTTCTTTGAATTTTTGGGAATAATTCATATATAGGGCAAAAATCACGTGATCACACCTGTCAGCCAACAATTAAGAGTACAGACCTATTGAAGGTCAGACCATGGTCTGGACAGTGATTAGGACACTGCCAGACCAAAGTCTCAAACTCAGCATACATATAAAGGGTAATGGGGATGGGAATTGAAAGAGTTTAGGACTTAGAGGGTCCAGTTCATGTCCATGGACAATAATATTAGGTATTGCCATGTTTTTAAACCATAGCTCAGCCATACAAAGGGAATTAGGGGTAGGGGTCCATATAAGAACAGAAACAATGAAACCAGCAAACTTGCAGAAGTTACAGTGTAAACAGTAAGCCAACAAGAGATGAACTATAGAATAAACACATAGGAGGATAGGCAAGAATTAAACATAAGAACATACAGTTTCAGAATAGTAAGCAAAACAAATAGGACTCTTGCAAACAGGCCACAATCAGAGAGAGAACACTTTATGTGTGTGAGTTCAGGGAACTCGAGTATTTGAAAATTCTAAGTGTATTTAAGAGTATTTAGTGTGAAGCAATCAAATTGATCGTGTGTTTGAAAGTGTAGAAGGACATCCCTTTTTATAGTGTGGAGAAACAAGTAAGAAAGGTAAGAAAACCTTTTAAAAATTAGTCACATATATTCTTCCTTCAGTCAAGGGATTTAATTTTCAAACGGGAGAATGTAACTAAGGAAAGGGAATTTTAGTAAAATCTTTCACAGCAACATAAGAGGGGAAAATACATACGGCTTATTTAAGGAAACAATTCAGCGGTACTTGATTTGTAGAGAAAAGGAAAGGGAATTAATCAGACAACTAATAAAAATCAAAGTAAACAAGTTTAATTCGAATGAACCCAATCGGGAATAGGTAGAGGAGGGTTAAACAAAGAAAATTAGTGGAAATCAGTCGAGACCCCATCAAAGGAATCCAAGATCAATAAAGTAGCTGCCAAAACCTTTTTGAAAGAAGAGTTCTTATATATAAAATACACAATCATGTGAATCAAGGAGAGAAGGTCAAATTATTTAGAACAGAGTTCAATGGAGGAGAAGTTCAGAATCATAAGCAAAGAGATATATGTTCAATTTGCAAACTCCTAGTGAGTCTGAGAGTTCAGGGTTCCCAAGTGGAGCCTTAACTCGAACAAAAAAATCCACATCGTCAAAGGAAACACCAAAACCCTAGGGTTTCAAAATTGAATCAGAAATGAAGTGGGAAAGCAGGTTGTTTATTTTTCAAAGCCTCAACAAAACAGTCATGACAGCATGCTTGAACAACAAAGGAAAGAAAAAATCATGAAGAACGTATTCGAGAAACTCAGAACATAAACGAGTTCAGAAAGAAAGAGATAGTCCAAACTTGAACACAAGCAGATGAAGCATGTAGGAAAATGAACATAGTCAAAATAACTTTAACGGTAGGCACATATAGCAGAAGAGTAGTGAAAACATAGCAGAAATTAACAGGAAAAAAGTAAAGGATAAAAGACCATATATGTATAAAAATAAAGGAAATCATACGAGCAAGGTATAAACGAACACACATAAAGCAAAGAAGAAAAATATCAGAAAGATTTTTCAAAAATCCTTGCGGAAACCCTAAAAATCGGAGAGAAACGATTTTGACAAAAACTTTTGGGGAAACACTCAAAACGTCAAGAAAAGCATAGACCTAGTACATATCTAAACAAATAATGGTGAAAGAACGTTGAATGGCTTAGGGTTTCAAAGAAACCCTAGAAATGAGAAAGGCTTTGAAGAACAAGCTCAGATCCTGGTCAGGAATCAAGCTTCCAGTGCATGAACATGCTGAAGCGTGGCCGGAGAACCCTAGATCTACAGATATGAGACAGATCTGAGAGAGGATCATCAAGATCAAGCTTCCAAACATCGAGTAGCTTAGGCTTTGGGTGATAGAGGGTGAGTACATGTCATCTATGGCAGGAGATGCCATGGATTCCGGTGGAAACGAGGTGAGATAAGGTGGGAAGTGATTAGGATTTCGGAGAAGCTAGATAGGGTTTGAGGGAGACGAAGGGAGTTAGAGGTGGCGTCTCAATGCATATGAGGTAGGGTTAGAGGGTTTAGGAGATTAAAAAAGGAAAGGACGGATATTAGTTATCGATCAAAATGATCAATGGCTTGGATTTTAAAAGAAAACCGGGCGGGTTTGAGAACGGATCATGCGTTGGGTATTTTAGGAATTGGGTCGTTTAATTTGGGGGCGGAATTGGGCCAAATTAAGGCTACAATTGAAAGGGGTAAGGTTTGTTATTGAAATGGAAATAGGCTAAGTGTTAAATCGCCAATTTTCCACTTTTTATTTTATAAAAAATAGTAATAATGTTTTTAAAAGAAAATTAAAAATACTAGGCCAACAAATACTATATAAATATTAATTTAAAAATACTAGGCCAACAAATACTATATAAATATTAATTTAAAAATACTAAAAATAATTTTATAGTTACTGGAAATAATTTTATATTTATAAAATACTATTAATCATAAAATAGGCTATAATTGTAATTACACGTAATTTAGCTTTAAAAATACCAGATAAATTTGTAAAAATATAAAAAATTACTTTAATTATATTTTGATGTAAATATGATAATGAAATAAATTATTCACCAAAAATTATAATTTTGGGAATTATTATTGGATTTGTGGTATTAAAACAAGTAGTAAATAGGTTTTAAAATTGTTAGAAAATTTGGAAATATATCAAAACTCTTGGGTGTGACTATATATGCACATATATGCTAATTTGGAAGGATTTTGGGTACAAAAATACTTAGGAAAAAATTTGGTATCAAAAATAGCTAGGGACATTGTCGTTTCTTATTATTTTCTCTTTTCGGTGCAGGACTTATTTACTAGACATCATTTTTGTTTTTATTTGTGGATTTTTTCTTCTGCATTTTATGTTCCTATTTTTCCTATGATCTATGTGGTAAAACTAACATTCTCTCCTTTTTGTTTTTCTTCTTATCTTGAGCTGAGGGCCTTCCGAAAATAGCTTCCCTACTCCTTCGGGGTAGGGGTAAGGTCTGCGTACATACTATCCTCCCTAGACTCTATTTGTGGGATTTTACTGGGTTGTTTTTGTTGTTGTTGTACATAATTCATAGTGTTCATGTGCCATGTTTCACTTACATTGGAATCTTTACGGTGCAAGTGTGTACCGGCTTTTCCAGGTCGACAAGAAAAGGTAGTGTATATTGCACATGCATCATGTTGAACTGCTCTTATTTGGTTCTTATTAAGTTGAGCCAAATTTTATTTCCAGATATTATTTTAAACAACCATTCCAAAAATTCCACTTACATTTAATAAGTCATTTAAGAAGTGGCAAAAGGGTGAAGGTAGCTCAAAAGCTCTACATGGAACATGTCAGCATAATCGATCCCTTCCTTGAAAAAATATTTGGTGAATGATAGTTGTATGGTGTTTGATTTCCCTTGGAAATAAGCCAATCAATATACATATAGATCTAAAAAATGTATGGCATATTGTTGAGGGCTGAGCATATTCTACAGAGTCTGAAAGTATGCTAGTTTGGGGTGAAACCTACAATGGGTTCCCCTAAACTTAAAATTGTGTGATTATGAAGTATTATGTCAGTGGCATGGGCTAGTTGTACCACAAGCATTGTATACAACATTCCAAGCTAACACACACAAAGATGAACCAGAAATTATTCGACATTTGATGAAGGAAATTTTAGAGATGAAAAAGGCACTACCCGTTCATCATGCACTGAATGATCTTAACTACCTTCAAGGAATGGAGAATTAGCATTGGGCTTTATTAGAGAATGAAAAATTGCATAGAGAGCTTGATTATCCTATATTCCGGACAATTGTGGAAGGAGGGGGTGAGGACCACCAAAATTTCTACTGGAGACGTTGGTCTTATTGATGATAGTAATAAAATACGAGAAATGTGTGTCAATTGGGGGCTAGATTGATGCCCTCGGTCCGATCAGATGCGAACAAGATGGTGACGAAGATGATGAAGAAAATGGCAACAATGAGGCCAATGAAAGTAATGATGAATTAGTGCCTGACAGTATAATGACGAATGAAAATCATTATTATTTTCCTCAAGATTTTTAAGTATTCTATTGAATTTTCAATGCCGTGTCAAATACCTGTAACACTATAGGAAATATAATTTTATTTCATTGTGATATTGCAAGTACACCATTACAGACATTTACTCCTATTAAATATACTGCTACAAAAAACTAATTTTATGCCTGAACATTGCCAATATTGAATGAACTTTTACCTAGAGATAAATTACCACTATCTCCCAAACCGGCTATTGGACCTTTATGGCGATCATGTTCCATTTGGTAACATATATCACCTTTACGCGCATATATAGTATCACTAACATCCATTTTGTTTCTTATCAGCGTTCATTTTTGTACTTGACCGTGATGCAAGAAATCCTTGTTATAAACCATTGTGAATGGTTACGGCGGCCAATAATGCTCTGAACTCACTAGTTGAAAGTGGCCACAATAGGTGTTCGCGTATGAAGCCACGCTATCTCATCAATAAACATACCTCGTCACTGCAAACCCAATATGTTGAAATCACTTTATGGTATGTGAGCATCGCAAGTGATAAATTCACCATTTGCCAGATGAACATAATTGCGTGCTCTCATTGATGGTGTGAGTATTACTACCGTGACTTTGATGCAAACTGGTGCTAATGTCAAAATTATTTCGATCGCTACAATATTGCAAATATGTATGCCAATGTGACCGCTTCCTATAACGCTCGAACCATTTCATCGATTGCGGCATAAATTGAACACCCATTTCCAACAAGGACGAAGCACTACGGAATCTATCAACCATCCTCTCCGCCAGCTGCGACTGACATCCACACCATAGCAATGACTGGCAATTCACGGGCAGACATCAACAACCTGTTGAAAGAACACATTATTAGTCAAATTCCCCATCTTCCTCCACTGTCCTTATGCAAAGTCCACTTCTCAAGATCATGATCCATCAACCAATAATAGGCTCATTCGTCTTCCTTCCTAATTGTCACGATCCTAGTTCACCAATTGTGAACACGTCATGACGGCACCTAGCCTTCACGACCAGGTAAGCCTAACATATTGTGAAACTAACAACATTTGTGAAATTTATATTCAAAAGCTAAATAACATGAGTAATGTATACAGTTGCCCCCTGGCACACACACTTTAATACTTTAAATTTTGAAACCATCCAAAGACCCCGAAACCCACGGGCAACACAGGCTAAGAGTAATACATAACACTGCTCTAATCATCCGAAAACTCTATAAAAAGGAAGAATACAATAGCATCTAGCTAACTAAAGGGTAGAGTGAGAGGGAGACTCTCCGGTCTGCGGACGCGGCAGATATACCTCAAGTCTCCAAAATGCTCCCTACAGCTACTGATAATGCGCCTGCATAGAGGTACCTAGATCTGCACATGAAAAACATGTGCAGAAGAGGCGTGAATACACCACAGCGGTACACAGTAAGTGCCAAGCCTAACCTCGGTTGGGTAGTGACGAGGAAAGGCCAGGGCCCTACTGAGACAGAAACAATAAAATAGCAAAATATTAATAGTGTTGAAGTCTGATGAAAACTAATGAACACAGCAGTGTGGTATTACAGTTCAATGAAATATAATACTGCAAGACAAAACAGAAACACAGAGTAAATACAGCTAATACAAGAATACTGACGAAGATCTCCTAGGATACCGTCCTGTAGCCCTTTTCTCAACTGTCCGATGGATCTCCCGGGATACCGTCCGATAGTCCAATTCTCATATCAATATCAAAGATCTCCCGGGATACCGTCCCGTAGTCCAAAAGTAAAAGTGCGGGGGGATCTCCCAGGATACCGTCCCGTAGTCCCAAAATAAAAGTGCAGGGGGATCTCCCGGGAATCGAACCCGTAGTCCCAAAGTAAACAAACAAGGGGGGAGCTCCCGGAATCCCACATCCGTAGTCCCAATGTAAATGCGCAACCAAAATCAGAGAAATATTCAGAAATTGAAGTACAACAATACAAGGCAACAAATAATACTGGCCTAACATGCTCCACGTAATCACAGTTAAGGCAATTTAAATAATTAGGCAATTTGGATCAATTAGACATGCTCTTCTACACTAGCACAGGCTATAATAGCAAGTAGGATAAAGCAAATATGAAAGAAAATCCAATTCAAGTATTTAAGTAAAAATTCGGGTTTCAACAATTAGCTCAAGTACGCGCTCGTCACCTCACGTACAAGGCATTCAATTACCAATTATCACATCCTAAGGGACGAAGTCCCCCACACAAGGTTAGGCAAGCCACTTACCTCGAACCGGTGCAAAATCAGCTAAGGAACGATGCATTTGCCAGGAGTATCCGACTCCAAATGGCCCAAGTCTATTCAATAGAATTACATATCGTAAATAATATTGTAAACAACTGATTCCACTATTAAAATTAAAGCTAGGGCACGAAAATTGGTAAAATAACCAAAATGCCCCTCCAGCCAACGTCTCGGAGTCGAATAATTTTTACGTTTTCAGAACCCTCGTACTCTCACGAGTCTAACTATATGAAAATCTCCCAAATCGGAGGTCAAATGCCCACTCAAAATCACATAATTAGGTCTAAGAAGTTTTTACCCACTTCCCATTCAAAAACACGAAATTAAAGGGTGAAATTAAGGGAAGATTCATGGAATTTGGTCTAAATCGATTGAGAATTACTTACCCAAGTTGCCCATGTGAAAATACCTTCGAAAATTGCCAAAAACCGAGATCTAGAAGTCAAAAAGTTATAAAAATGGTGAAACCCTCGAAATGGGTAATTTAATCTGTCTGCCCAGGCAATTGGTCATCGCGAACGCGGAAGAAGCATCGCGTTCGCGAAGAAGAAAAGGCGAGGGTGCTCTGGTTACTCAGCTCGAACGCGACAAAGCATCCGTGAACGCGTAGAAGAAAATTATGTTGGCCCAGGGATTGCTCTTCGCGAACGCGTGAAATGATACAGGAACGCGAAGAGTGGAACAGTGTAACTACGCGAACGCGACATGGGCAACGCGAACGCGATGGAGGGGAAAATAGGGCTACGCGAACATGAAGGTCCTAACGTGAACGCGTTGAAGAAATTCCCAACTAGCCGAGACAAGCCTTCGCGAACGTGAATGGCATAACGCGAACGTGATGAAGGCATACCAGAAGCAGCAACAGCAGTTCAAAAACAAGAGAAAATAACCGGTTGAGCATCCGAAACACACTCGAAGCCCCCCAAACCTCAACCAAACCTACAGACATATCCCATAACATCATTAAAACTTGTTCCAATCCTTAAATCACCTAAAACAATGCTGGAAATACGAATTAATCAAAGATTCAAGCCTAAGAACTCAAAATTCCAACCAAACATGCTTTCGATTAAAAACCTAACCAAATCTCGTCCGAATGACCTGAAACTTTTTACACACACCCCAAATGACATTACGGGGCTGCAGAAACTTCCGGAATTCAAATCCGACCCTCGGATCAAAAACTCACTATAGGACCAGAAACTCCAAAAATTCAAACTTCGGCATTTCATGCCTAAATGAGCTATGGACCTCCAAATAACATTCCGAATACGCTCCCAACCCCAAAATCACCTAACGGAGCTGACAGAACCATCAGATTCCCATTCCGAGGTCGTCTTCATACTGTTCGGAATACGGACCATTTTTCAACTCTTAAGCTCTCATTTAGGGACTAAGTGTCCCAAAACACTCCGAATCCTAATACCGTATATCCCGGCAAACCAAAATAGCATAAATGAACTTAGGGAAAGTAGTTAATAGAGGATCGGGGCGTAAATTCCAAAAACGACCGGCCGGGTCGTTACATCCTCCTACACTTAAACATTCGTTCGTCCTCGAACGAGCATAGAGAACATACCTGAAGTAGCAAAAAGATGAGGATACTGGCTGTGCATATCCTGATTGGTCTCCCAAGTCGCCTCCTCAGCTGGCTGAACCCGCCTCTGGACTTTCACTGAAGCGATGTTCTTTGACCTCAACTTTCTCATCTGCCTATCCAAAATGGCCACTGGCTCCTCAATGTAAGATAGATCCTTGTCCAGCTGGATTGAACTGAAATCCAACACGTCCGACGGGTCACCATGATACTTCTGGAGCATCGAAACATGAAATACTGGATGAACTCCGGCTAGGCTGGGAGGTAAGGCAAGCTCATAAGCAACCTCCCCAACTCGCCTCAAGATCTCAAAAGGCCCAATAAATCTCGAACTGAGCTTCCCTTTCTTTCCAAATATCATGACGCCCTTCATAGGCGAGACCCAAAGCAGAACCCGCTCGCCAACCATATATGCCACATCATGAACCTTCTAGTCTGCATAACTCTTCTATCTGGACTGGCCTGCATGGAGTCTGTCCTGAGTCACTTTAACCTTCTCCATCGCATCCTGAACCATCCCTATGCCCAATAACCTGGCCTTACCCGGCTCAAACCAACCCACTGGAGATCTACATCTCCTACCATATAAGGCCTCATACGGCACCATCTGAATGCTAGACTGATAGCTATTGCTATAAGCAAACTCCGCCAGTGGTAGGAAATGGTCCCATGACCCTCCAAACTCAATCACGCACGCACGGAGCATATCCTCCAGAATCTGAAAAGTGGGCTCAGACTGTCTGTTCATCTGGGGGTGGAATTCCGTGCTCAACTCCACTCAAGTGCCTAACTCTTGCTGCACAGCTCTCCAGAACTGCGATGTAGACTGAGTGCCTCTTTGTGAGATGATAGAAACTGGAATACCATGCAACCGAACGATCTCCCTGATATAGATCTCCGCCAACCGCTCTGGTGAATAAGTGGTACACACAGGTATGAAATGAGCAGACTTGGTCAGCTGGTCCACAATGACCCAAATAGAATCAAACTTCATCACGGTCTGTGGGAGTCCAGATACGAAGTCCATGGAGATACGCTCCCACTTCCACTCTAGGATCTCAATATGTTGTAGCAAAACACCCGGGCGTTGGTGCTCAAACTTCACCTGCTGGAAGCTGAGGCATCTAGACACGAGGTCAACTATATCCTTCTTCATCTGCCTCCACCAGTAGTGCTACCTCAAGTCCTGATACATCTTCGCAGCACCCGGATGGATGGAATATAGCGAACTATGATCCTCAGCTAGAATCAACTCTCGAAGATCATCTACATTGGGCACACAAATCCGGCCCTGCATCCTCAACACTCCATCATCCCCGATGGTAACGTCTCTGACATCACCACGCCAAACTCTGTCCTGAAGGATAAGCAAATGAGGGTCATCAAACTACCGCTCCCTGATGCGATCAAATAGGGAAGACCGAGAAACCACACAGGCTAGAACCCAACTGGGCTCTGAAAGGTCCAATCTCATGAACTGCCTGGCTAAAGCCTAAACATCCATCGCCATAGGTCTCTGAGGCTGGTAAATATGCCAAACTCCCCAAACTCTCCGCCCGGCGACTCAAGGCATCGACAACCACATTGGCCTTGCCCGGGTGATAAAGAATGGTAATATCATAATCCTTTAACAACTCTAACCATCTCATCTGACGCATATTCAGGTCCTTCTGCTTAAGCAAGTGCTTCA
>MU773591.1:0-10912 GCA_026770625.1 Nicotiana glauca
AATTAGCATGTAATAAAATTAGATAAAAAACAAAAATACAACAGTTGAGCGACCGTGCTAGAACCACGGAACTCGCGAATGCCTAACACCTTCTCCCAGGTTAACAGAATTCCTTACCTAGGATTTCTAGTTCGCAGACTGTAACAGAGTCAAACTTTCCTTGGTTCGGGATTAATTTGGTGACTTGAGACACCATTATATTCTCAAGTGGCGACTCTGAAATTTTTAAATAATTAATCCCGTTCCGACCGTCCTTTAATTGGAAAAACTCTTTGTTTTATTATACCCTTCACGGGGTGTAGTAAGCGCCGTAAAAAAAGAGGTGTGACACCTAGTAACCTAGGCTCTGATACCAACTTGTCACGACCCAAACCCTGCTCCGGTCATGATAGCACCTCTCGTGAAGACAAGGCCAGCCATACCATTTCAGAACACCACTTTTAAGCAGTTAATCAGTTCAATAACAGTTCGACTATGATTTAATGATATTAATTAACGTAATTACAACCCAACACAGCCATAACCGGGGATGTCACAAGTCACGAGCATCTATAAGAATGAAATTTCCACTTCACAGTCTAAAAATACACTGAACAAGAATAATGAACAACCTAGAAGGACAATGGTGCTGTGAACGCTGACAGTCACCTCGCTAAAATCTCTACAACTCTGCCTCCACGCAGCCAATACCCACTATCGGGTGAATAAATACCTACAACTGCATGCGAGGTGCAGGGAGTAAAGTGAGTACTCCAACTCAGTGAGCAATAAAAGTAAATAATAGAAAATACGTAAAGCACTCCATCATGCTATATAGGGCAGTGCAAATCTTTGAGAAAATAGTAAAGCTGTGAAAATCCTTTAGAAAATACCTGGGCGCAGTTAAAACTTCCTTTGAAAATATTCTTTACAACAGTTAAGCAAATAAATGCGAAGACAGATAGTGCAAATCAGCATATAAGTCAGCCCCTCGGGCACAACACTCCACTAACAATTAACACCAGGGTATCTGGTAAACAGTGCAAGAAGTAGCATGGATGCCAATGAAATGAGAGTGCTGAATGTCATGACACGTAGTACAAACAGGAGCCAATGCATGAATGTAATGCAATGCATATGACCGCTGCGGCGCGCAGCCCGATCCATTTGGGTACCCGCGCTCACTGTGGGGGTTCAGAGGCTCCTACAGCCCAAGCGCAATATCAATATAAAACCGTTGCGGTGTGCAACCCGAGCCATCCATATATCCAGAAATCACCATAACACTGCTACGACGCGCAACCCGATCCATGCTCAGTCCAGAAATGCACATAAGCAACTTGGGCATTATAAAAATCATAGTTCTCAACTCAAAACGTCAATAAAATGTTGTTTAAGTTTTTAAATCTTAGAAAAATAGTTGAGTTTGCAAAACAGTATTAAAACTCTGGACCGAGATCAAATAATACGCAAAGTAATGCAAAAACAGTGATGTCAATCCCTGAAGGATTCACATAGTTGGCAATCAGCCCAATCATGGCAATCAGCCCAAATTATGATGGTGACAAGTAGTTTCAGTCAAATACGCGGTATAAATCAACAACCGAGACGGACCAAGTCACAATCCCCAACGGTGCTCTACCCCACACTCATTTTCGGCGTGCAAGTCACCTCAATACAGCACTATGATGTGCAAATCCGGGGTTTCAAACTCTCAGGATATCATTTACAAGTATTACTAACCTCGAACCAGTGAAATCTCTAGCCCGCGATGCCTTTGCCCCTCAAACCGGCCTCCACGCGCGTCGTATCTAACCAAAATCAGAGCGAATACATCACAATATGCTAAGGGAACAACCAATTGAAAACAATCGAGAAATAGCAAAAATCACGAAACTAGCAAAACCCGAGCCCCGGGTACGCTTCTCAAAAAATTACAAAACTCACATTACCAGATTCCTTGTCTCGCCACGAGTTCATACATACCAAGAACTCCCAAATCCGAGCTCAAATGACCTATCAAATCCCAATTTTGAAATATCAAAAACTCAAGCCCTAGCTTTACCCCTTTTGAAGAATTTCAACCAATTTCCATGTCAAACCTATCATCAATCTCGTGTATTTAGGCCAAGGAACTCACCTCCAATCAATCCTTCTTGAATCCCTCTTCAATTTGTCCCAAAGAGCTCTCAAAATACTCAACAATGGAGGAAAAATGACTAAATCTCGCGGATGAAATATTTATAAACTCACTGCCCAGCTCCTGCATTTCCTTCTACACGATCGCGACATAGGCCCCGCGATCGCGTAACACAAAATTCCATCCTCTCAAAATAACTCTACGCGAAAGCGATTAGATCCCTGCGAACGCGATGCATTACCAACTAATACTACGGGATCGCGAACCTCTCACACGCGAACGCGATGGCTGACCCACTTCCCCTACGCGATCGCGTGACCACTGATGCGAACGCATAAGCCAAATTTCCTTGCCCTCAGATTTACTCTACGCGTTTGCGACTCACCCCACACGAACGCGATGAACAATATTTTTCTGCAACACCGACAGTTGAAACCTGCAATCTCAAGTCCAAAAATGATCCGATTGACCCTCTGAAACTACCCCGAGGCCCCCGGGACCTCAACCAAAAGTACCAACATGTCTTAAAACATTATCCAAACTTGTTCCAATCACCACAACCCATCAAACAATACTAAAATCATCAGTTCTTATCAGATTCAAGCCTAAGTTCTTTAAAAACTTCCAAAATACATATTTGATCAAAAACCCGACCAAAACACCTCTGAATGACCTGAAATTTTGCACACATATCCAAAATCACCCAACGGAACTACTGCAACTCTCGGGATTCCACTCCGACCCTCGGATCAAAATCTCACCTCTCAACCAAAATTCGCCAAAATACTAACTTCGCCAATTCAAGCCTAATTCTACTCCGGACCTCCAAAATCAATTTCGATCGCACTCCTAAGTCACAAATCACCTCCCGAAGCTAACCGAATCACCGGAGATCACATCCGAGCCCTATAACTCATAAGTCAACATCCAGTTGACTTTTCCAACTTAAACCTTCCTTAAAGAGACTAAGCGTCTACTTTCTTATCAAAATCAATCCAAATCAACTCTCACACACCACAAACCGATAACGAAACATGAAGAAGTAATTAACGGGAAAAATGGAGCAGTAACACATGAGACGACGGGTCGGGTAGTCACAGGTTTCTAAGTTTGATACAGGGTATATCAAATAGTGTATCTACGGGATAACACGTTTAGGAATCACCTATGTAAGTGTGAAGTGTAAGGCGCTTCAAGGAGAATTCTGTAAGGCCAGTTCTCTACGCACTTATAAACTAGATGGTGTTCATGGCTGAAACGAACACAACAATGAGAACCAAAGACGGTTAAGGGTTGATTGTGCGACTTATGGTTGTCTAGGTATACACCAAAGCTCGACGGTTCAAAGATATCAATTCTACCGATTGACCGAGTATATCCGACATAAGTTGGCTACGGAAAGTTCAAAGGAAACCTACTTATCCAGATACGATTAATCCTTACTTGCGAATCACACTCTATTTTCATGCATGTTTTTTCACATATGCCCATTCCCCATTCATGTGGGAGATTGTTGCGTTTTTCTTTAAAAGTTGTGAATGGAAAATGGAAGAGGCACCTTTTGGATTGCACCTCTCCATCTCACTCTTTCTTTGTCTATAAATTTAGAGACTTGCCTCATTTTTAAGATATGAAAAAATCTGAAAATTTCTCCCCTCTTTTCTATATTGTTGCATTATTTTCAAGTAAAGATAAGTGTCAAATGTGATTTGCTCCTTTTGTTGAGTTCGCTGAAATTTTGTAGTTTCGATTGCCAATATTGCAAAATAGTTATTCCGTTCTATCCTGGGAGGAATTAATCCAAAACCTTGGGCAACAGTGAGGGGATTAAATTCTTTAAGGGCACACAAGCAACTTGTGGGCTCAGAATTATTATTTTACGTTTTGTTTATTCAACTAACGTTTGTTTACTTCTCTGATTTTTTGATTTTGGACACAGTAATACTAACAGATTTGAATATTGATATCTTTATGAGAGATCTTAATTAAGTCTTTTATGTTTATTTGAATTAAAATGTAAAACTAAAGTCATGAAGTAGAGAGAGTTTGGTCTAGTAATATAATAAGAAGTGGAATACTTTTCTTTCCTTTTTCTGGATTAGGACGTAATACATTAAGTAAAAGGGCCTCGTGGCAACTTAAACTTGCACTAGTTTGTCATCTCAAAATATAAACTTATAATTTTTTTTATCTAAATACTTCTTCTTGACAGAAAAAGTATTAATAAACACCATTAACCGTTGACTATACTTATGTGGCTGAAGCATATCTAATATAGATAAAATGCGTGCAAGCTACGCTTATGTATTAATCATAACGTATTTGGAAAGAATAATTAAATAATTTATTCCCCAAATCATTTCTTTAAATACATACGAAACGCCACCAACTTTCACCATTTTATGGCACTTGCAGCGTTGTAAAAACGCTGAAAAGTTAAGGTAGCTTTTGGATCTCTCTCTCTAGACTCTTCTACAGGTAATTCTCTACACTCGGTTATGATATCCCTGATTTCATTATATAGTTTTGCTCTCGTCATGTTCAGTTTCTTCTTTAATTCTCATTTTTCCCCATTTTTGAGAAAAAAAATAATCAACTTGAGGGCCGGTGCCAAAAAGTTCAAAATTTGTTCAAGTAAATATAATAAGAAGCGGAATTACTTTTCTTTCCTTTTTCTGGATTAGGCAAACGTTATATATTAGGCAAAACGACCTGATTTAAACTTGCACCAGTTTGTCATTTCTATATATAAACTTATAGTTTTTTTCTATTTTAACACTTTTACTTGACCAAAAAAATATTAATAAACACTTTGACTATGCTTATGTGGCCGAAGCATATCTGATGTGCAAGTTACGCTTATATATTAATCATAACGTATTTGGAAAGAATAATTAAACAACTTATTCTCCAAATCTATATTATATTAAAAGGAGAGTAGTTTGCAATGTGGTTAAGCCAAGCGGCAAACTAAAATAAAGACACTTGGCAATTTTAAGACAACATTAATAATTAAAAATTAAGAATTATGAATGAAAACATAATTAATGGAAGTAGTTTAATAAATCTTATACATAATCTAAATAGATCTTAGACATAATCTTTATATCTATATTTATTTTTATATGTATATATGTATCTATAGCTATATTTATATCTATATATTAATTCACTCATAGATTTTCTTATATATTAGCTAGAAATATGAAGGTAAAAAAAAATTAATTAATAAACTAGAATAAAAAAATATAGAAAGACGTAAATTAAGATAATGACTATTTAAACTTTGGAGCTATAAAATAAAACTAAAATTTACTTAAGATACTAAAGATTTATTGAGTTTAAAAATTAAATAAATTCAAGCAGAAAATTAAGATCTTACATAAAGTATATAAATTATTTATAAGGTAAAAATAATTAATAATCAGTAAAAAATATTTTTTAACAAGAATAATTAAGTTATATTAATATTGATAAATTATGTAAATGAATATTTTATACGTAAATATTACTAAAATATTTAGATATAATGTGTTCAAATAATTAAGAAAATATTTTTCTATGATTAATAATTGAATTGAGTGTAGTTAGTTTAAATTTGAAAGTATACTACAACATTTAGATATAGTGTGTTCAAACAATTAAAAAAATATTTTTTTATGATTGATATATGAATTGAGTGCAATTAGTTTAAGTTTGAAAGCATAGCATAATATTTTGAAATTGTGGTCCAATTTACAACATAGAATGATAAGAATTATATGAATTTGAGATGAGATTTTTTTATTTCATAATTTTTTTATTTTTGAAAATATCATGCAAAGAAATAAAACAGCAAAACTATTGCTACAGTATTTAGATATAATGTATTCAAACAACTAAAAAAAAAATTATATTATTAAAATAAAATTTTAAAAATATAAAATTAATTTCTAATATAGGTAATTTTACTAATGATAATTAAAAATTAAATTTATACCTTAAAGCTAAAAAAGAAAGAAAATTTAACTGCATTTAATACAAAAATAAATATAAGAGAAATCAATATATTTGGAACATAATAATCAAATAACGTATGTATTAATATTTTAGACTAATTCAAAGTTAAATTTTTTTTTTAAAAAATATGATATTATTTTGGTTATAGGTAAAATATTAATTAAAAAACTAATTAAAATTTATAGTAGGGAAGGAATGTATAAAAAAAAAAGGTAGTGTGAGGATATTTATACTTTAATTAATTGAAAAAAATAAATTAAATAACTAAATTATATTTAAAAATATTACTAATAAATTTAAATGATTAAAAATTTCTGAATAAGAGGATACAAGCATAAAAATATACCAAATTTTAAGAATAGAAATTATATTTATTAAAGACTATTAAAAGGATAGTAAGCAAGATATTAATTTAATTATTAAGCTAATAAAAAAATTAATAATAAATAATACAACAACTACAAGAAAAGAACAAAAATAAAAAAGAATTTTCGTAAAAATGATATGATGAATATAAGATATATTTGACTTTCGGTCAAAAACAAAGTGATAGTAAGAATTTTGTTAAAATAATATGTTATAATATGCTCAAACAAGACAGATCACGACGTATTTAGTACTTTTTAATATTGATATCGAAACAAAATGCAAGTACTAAAATCAAGGGCTTAGGTTGCTACAAATAAAATATAAAAATTATCTACTACGAGATTTGAATAATATTTTATATCATATTTTATAATTAATATCTAATATTATATAATTTTTATCTGAAAGATTTATATTTTAAGGTTATTTTCACATGATTCAAACAACCTACGTATACATATTGCGTGCATTGCTCTCGAGTACTAATACTATTCTTTTCTTTAAATACATATGAAGCGCCGCCAACTTTCACCATTTTATGTCACTTGGCAGCTTTGTAAACATGCTGAAAGTTAAGGTAGCTTTTGGATCTCTCTCTCAGTGGACTCTGCTACAGGTCATTCTCTGCACTCAGTTGTGATATCCCAGAATTCATTATATAGTTTTGCTCTCGTCGTGTTCAGTTTCTTCTTTAATTTTCATTTTCCCTATTTAAAAAAAAAATAATAATAATAATCTTGAGGGCTAGTGCCAGAAAGTTCAAAATTCCGGGGATAATGGATCCGCCGTCTATCCTTCTCCCTTAAATAGGGATGGCGCACGGACTGTGCGAATTTAGACGCACGAGGGGCGATTCGGGTTTAAACACAGGCCGTGCAGGTCGATATTAAAAAAAGTGTGGTTGCAGGACCGTGAAGGTGACGAATTGAAATTTGTACAAAAATTAGAGCTTTTAAGCTATTGGTAATTTTCTTCGGCCTTCGCTCTTCCTCTCTCCGCTCTTTATCTCTGTAATTTTTCTGAAAAATTGCAATAAGCTTTTAGTAAACAACTTTTAGCTTAAAATTTCTTGTTGTTCTCTTAATGATCCGGAAAGGTTGGTTTTTTGCCTGACTGTACTGTTTCTTCGTCTCCTTTGCTAGAAATACATACCTTACCGTGTTCAATTTCAACCTCAATAAATTAATAGAAAGTCTCTCAGAGCAATTGAGTAGCTCTATTTGTCCACTAAAGCAAGTTCATGTCTCTTGTCACAGTTTAGTAATCTAAGATGAGGATAATATGAAATTATCTTCTTTTTGTTTTTTGGTTTCTCTGTCCTAAACTTTGAGATGTGAATGCTAATTACGTGAATAACAATCAATATTCCACCAGAGATAGAACATATACTAAACTCGGTTAGCTACTATTCTTGGGATAAAAAAAATGTTGCATAAGATGAACTCAGAACACGAGAGAGTATTCCTTTTAAAAATTTTGACCTTGCATAACATCTCCCTTGGATGCTCCTCTTTCAAATGCTCCAGCTTTTATTCCTAATATGTTATGTAACTCCTGGTCTTCTAAGTTTCATTTATCTGCTAAAACCACATGATTAAGATAGAGTATATTAAATTCCTGTATGCACCATTGCTATCTCCAATCTACGTTCTTTCCTATACTCTTTCATGTATCATGATTTTGTCTCTCTGATATAGCTAAACAAACAACTACTGCTACTACTCAGTCTCAAACAATTTGGATTGGCGATATGAATCCTCATTTCATCATCAATACCAAAATAACTCCGATATAGGTAAAATGCTAAATTTTATGTAGTAGAAAATGTTGAACTTATGCATACATTGTCGAAATGTGTGCTAATGAGAATTTGGATATTGACTCTATACCAGATTTTAATTTTCAAGGTAGCCTGCAAACTCGTCAGTCCTAGGCCATGAGGAGTGTTAGTGGATGTGGTGTAGTTACAATTAGCAATTTGCCCTGTAATGTTGTGGATGGGATTCTAGGGCGCTTGCCCTTGAAAGATGCAGTGAAGACCAGTATCTTGTCAAAAGACTGGAGGTACAAATGAGTCACACGTCAAGAACTTGATTTTAGTAATGAGTTTTTCGAGTCTTTCAAAGAAAAACAAGAAGCCAAGGCAATCATTTACCAAGTCCTACTACTCCATAGAGGACCAATATTGAAGTTTAAACTTGGAGGCGACTTGAAAAGTTGTCCAGATATTGATCACTGGATACTCTTCTTGTCAAAGAAAAATGTCCAGGAGTTCACCCTTAACATGTGGTCAGACAACAAATATTATTTACCTTTTCACTTGTTTACATTTCGGGAACTAAGGCATCTGGAAGTTAGTGAATGCTTGTTCCACCCTCCACCCGGTTTCCAAGGGTTTGAGATCTTATTACTCTTGATTTTCAGCATGTCACCTTTGTTCCAGCAACATTCACGGATTTCATCTCCAAATGCCCATCGCTTGAAAGATTAATGTTGCGTTGGTGCACAGACTTTGACACCCTTGAAATTGATGCCCCTAATCTCAAATTCTTTCATTTTATAGGAGAATCAAAGTCCATTTGCTTCAAGAACGCTCCTATGCTTGAAAACGTTTTTGTGTATCTTTCTGTTTCAGGAGTTTTGCCTTATCCATCTCATGTTTGTTGTAATCTTACAAAGTTCTTCCATTACTTGCCTTCCCTGAAGGAACTGGAGCTATGTGATTCTACATTAGAGGTAATATGTACGTTTGTGATACTATTAATTATAGTCTAATGAAGCTTTCTATCTCTAACGAATTTTTGACTTGCGTCTAGTACTTGATGATGGGAGGTGTACCAAAGAGTCCCCCAACAGCTCTGAACAATATCAAATCTCTCAGAATGTCGGGCATGTCTTTCAGAAACATTGAGGTGGTTTCAGGTGCTGTTTACTTGATTACAAGCTGCCCCAAATTACAAGAGCTTACAATTGATTGTACTGTAAGTACTCTGCTATTAATATTGTTGAATATGGTGAACTTGCCTGACCATTCCTTGATAATCCATTAGGTTTCAGCTGGAAATGTTGTGGAACCTGTTGTACAATTCTTACGAGCCCAATCAATGTCGTGTGGTGTTGCGAAGCTGCTTCAAAGAGTGGAAATGAGTTATTTTACTGGTGCTGAGGTGGAAATGGAATTTGTTAAATTTTTATTGGCATCAGCACCTGTACTCGAGGAAATCTTAATTTAAAATGTTGCGCATCACTTTGTTCAGAGTACACAAATGATAGATGATGAGATGAAACAGTTCCGCCGAGCATCACCCAATGTTAGAATCATACTTAAAGTTTTCACAGAAGAAGACTGTGTGTTACTTGAACCCGAAGAAGTCATGGATTAAGTGCCATGACTTTGCTTATTGGTCTAGTCCATTCTTTCCTAATACTCTCTCATCTGGAGGTTAAAATCGTATGTTGCAATTGCTAATAGTTGTATGGTTACGGAGATGTATCAAGATTTTTTATTCATGGCAAGTCTTTTGGATAGTGTTTATATAGTTAATTTGTTATGTTCAATTAGTTAACTTTCCTGATGTTAGTTTCCAGAAGTGTTAGCAAAGTCGCTAGTATTATACCATGAGAATATACCAGGTGCTTGTCTAATGAGGGCCAGTATCTTGTCAAAAGACTGGAGATGCAAATGGGTCATAAAATACTAATTTACAACGTACCTGCTACTCCATGAAGAAATAATACTGAAGTTTATTAGTCTATGCAGTCTGGACTCTGGAAGAGTTGTCCCTCAAAGAAAGGTGTCAAGGAGCATACTACGATTCATAATGTATAGTGGTATGAAGCTGCTTCAAAAAGTATGTATGTTCCGGATTTGGGGATGGTCTTTAGCCACCAATGGAATTTTTCCAGATTTATATTGTCATATGTGTGAGCACGTGATTTTTGCCCTATATGAGAATTACTCCCAAAAATTCAAAATAAAATAGCTGTGTTGTTTGCGATTTTCGTGGATTTCGTGTTATTTTTCTCTTATTGTTTGCGTTTGTGTGTGCATGTTTATTTGTTTAAATCAGTAAAAACACAAAAAAATATGCCGCATTTACATTGAGGATTTAATTGTACAATTAAGAGTAATTAAGTATTTTTTACAAAAATGAGAAAATCACAAAAAATAATGTAATTTGTATTTGTAGCATTTAAAGCCAAATTGTATGATTTTAAATTGGTATTAATTATGCGTGATAAATGTTATTAGAAGTTAATTAGTATTTTTGTTAATTTTTTCCTTTAAGTAAGAATTTTGGTTTTATTAATTAGCATTTAAGGAATTAAAATGAAGAAAAGAACAAAAAGAGTAGGAAAATCGGTCTTGGGCCATTTTAATTTAAACCAAGTCAGCCCAAATAAAACCCCACCCGGTCCAATTGG
>MU773591.1:23243-43327 GCA_026770625.1 Nicotiana glauca
TTGGCCATCTCGTCTCTACCCCTTCGGGATTAGGCGGGATACTCACTGAGTACACGTTGATTACGTACTCATACTACACTTCTGTGCATTTTTGTTGCACAGGTACTTGATGCATTAGCGGCCTACTGGGCGCAAAAACACGGACGATTCGGGGACTACGTGAGTTGCAGTATGCAAGGCGGCTCGCAGCTCTTTAAAGTCCTTTCTAGTAACTGTATTTCTTTTCCGTCCATTGTATTCCGGACGGATGCTGTGTTGTATTTTATGTCTTTATCAGTTGTCGCTCATGCACTTGTGACACCGGGTTTCTGGGAGGGTTTACAACGGATTTGTTCTAACTATTATTATTATTTAAATTTGAATTATAGTAGTGAATTTTTATTTATAAAAATGGAAGGAAAAACCCTAGATTTTTAAAAGTATTAAAAGAGGAATTAATTGATGAGTTAGTTGGCTGGCCTGACAGAGGTGTCTGACGCCACCACGACCCTTAGTGAATTTTGGGTCGTGACATTTTCAATATCAATTGAAAGTGGTCGAAAAACTGGAAGAGTTTCTTCAGGTTTAACTACTGACTTACCGAAATCGATCGATAAGTCTAAATTTATTTAAATTCGTTTAGTTATCTATGCAAAATACAAGTCTGACCATCTTTGGTCAAAGCTTGACCAGTTAACTGACTGATATTGGTCGGTGTATTAAACGATTGGTAGCAAAATTATATTTTTGTTATAAAATAAAGGCCGTAAAGTAAAGACAATTATAAAGAAAAACTGATATATTATTCGAATTCAAGCTTATGTACATAATGAACTGAAATCTCTTCTGTTTATAAAAGAAACGAAGTTGCTGTGTAAGCTGCTAATATACCAGATATGGATAATCTTGTACTGAGAGTAACGTTTATCCATAACGGAGTACTGAAAAGATAAGCTCATTGTCCCAGGTATAGATAATCTTCTACTAGGGGTAATGTTTATTCATAACGGAGTACTGAAAGAATAAACTCATTGTACCCGGTATGGATAATCTTCTTTCGTGGGTAATATTTATCCATAACGGAGTATCGAAACGATAAGCTTATTATACCCGGTATGGATATTCTTCTACTGGGGGTAATGTTTATTCATAACCGGGCACCGAAATGATAAGCTTTTTCAAGAGGCTTATTTTCAATAGAATATTAAATAGATAAACATATTTACGGCGGAGTACCATATGGATAAGCTTCTTCAGGAAACTAATTTACAACGAAATACTAAATAAACATCCATAATATAATTTATAACAATTTTCGGATTTTGGCGCTAAAATAACATACCAACTTCAGTTGGTGTACTTCTAAAAATAAAAGAAAGAATTACAGTCCATGTCACTTGGCCTAACAACCCAACAGAAAATGGCTCACATTTGAAGCTCTTACCCTATTTAGCTCATGTTGTACATAACTTGAAAGAAATTTTTCAGGTTTTAGCCCATTATTAAAGACATACTTTTAGGGTTTTTATTATTTTCTTCTTTCTTCATTCCCTTCTCTCTCACCGCCTCTCACTTCTTTCTTTCTAACCCACGTAGATCCACCATCCTCTCTTAACCTAGCCCCCGTTATTCCCCCTCCTTTACCCCCCACGCAGTTCTGCCATTAATGGCTCGAAGAAGGCTCGGGCTACTACTCCGTCGTCCATGGTGGCAAGCAAGAGAATATTGAAGATTTTTGAAAGAAACATAAAAATACACACAGATCTGAAAATAAATAGCTCTCAAACTTGATTTGCACAAAAAAAAACCCACTAATATTGGAAGATTTTGAAGTTTGAAGTTTGGTCATTATTATTATGACCTTGAAGTCTCGAATCTGAAATTGGATTTGGATAAAAATCATAACTATGTAGCAGTTTGTATCAACACTGTATACTAGTGTATAATTGTGTATATGCATATACAAACACCTTTTATACACTATTATACATGTTTATATAAGTTATACAGTATTGTATAATTGTGTATAAATGTGTATATTTGTGTATAATATTGTATAATTATATATTTTTTCAGTTTATAAGGATGTATATACATTGTTAGTGTGTAAGAGGCCTCTACAGAAGTTTGACACTTCCCTCTCTTCTTCTTTTTCGTGTAATGTGTTGTATGAGCATTAGAGGGATTCTACAATTTATTTACCAAGTTTTTATTTTTCTTTTATCTGCTGATTTGTATTTTTTTATCAAATGCTTAATAATCAAAGGAAATCAACAGAATGAAAACAACTGGTTGTACACAGAGGGAGTAAAATAAGTTGTCTTTCGGAAATTAGCCTATTATTTTTGGGCTATAGATTTGCAAAATGGTATGTATGTTATTATGTTGCAAGTCAGGTGTGTGAGTTATATTTATGTGAAATTATCCCAAAATAAAAACATAATTTTGGCCTATTCCGAGTTCCGACCAATAGTGGAGGGTTATTCGGTCAGTTTTTAATGGACATGGTTTATTCAAAAAATCAAAGTCGGTTTGCTTTGCAAACAGTAGATATCAATGAATTCCTTTTTAAAGGGTTTCAAAAATTCCAAATTCAACCAAATATCGTGTTCATGGAATATCATTGAAGAAAAGCAATCCAGATTATCAAAGAACTTCTTACGGCTATTGGTAATATAGAACGGTTAGTTGTTTATTTCATACAAAGAAAAATAAAGAGTGGGCCTTTTTCTTATTGAAGATAATTTAAATTGAAGTCACACCAAACCATTTAGGCTTTTATAAATTAAACTATGAACTCACTGCATAAATTTTTATAGTTTGTCGCTGCTTGCCTAGGTCATGAACAAAAAAGTACCTTACTATGAAATCATTTCATAATAGTTTGCATTTTCTGATACAAATTTTAACTTCATCTATATTTTCCCTTTTCTTTTTTTCCTCAGAAGTTTTCATTATCAGCGTACATAAGAAAAGAGAGCTACATTATACTAGTCTTAGCATTTGGTTATTTAGACCAAACTTTGTGATAATTCTCATAATTATTATGTGGTAGTATTAAATATTTTTGAATAGTAAACCATGTCTTAATTAATGGAATTCTAAAATTACCTTAGTTCATGCATATTAAAGTTGGTGAGGTCCAAAATAGGGCGAAATATCAGATTGAATTAATATATATAGGTCGCCTCTGCAACATCTTTAATTACACGGTTTCGCTACTAAAAGGAAAATAATCAACCGAAATATCATTATTTTCAAGACATTCCAATAAAATAGCATCAATGAGCAATCAAATGAAATTTAGCGGAAAAAGTTATTGAGTCTGAATTCCAAAAATCAGAATAGATGGAAATAAAATAAGATTGAGTGTATGTAATTTACCTATTCATCACTCTTACTTTTTCTTTTGAAACTCTTTCATTCCTCTTAGTGCCGGGCTTTATTTAGTGTTTATTGTTTTGCTTTTCATCTAATTTTCTTTCATGATAGTACTGATATATATTGTCTCTTTTCGTGATCTTGAGACGAGGGTCGCATCAGCTCTTTCAGTCACTACTACCTGTGTCGCACCTACAGTGGCAGAGAGTTTGATAAGACTCTCGAATAATCTCTATCCCTCTGGTAGGGATATACACGCTACCTTCTCCATACCCCACTAGTGAGATTTTAGTGAATTGTTGTTGTTGTTGTACTTTTTCTTTTGAAAAGGAAAATCCCTAATAAAATATCATGATTTTCGGTTCTTCTTTCTAGAAGACTTAATCAAGAAACAAAAGAATAAGACCAACAAACGAAGAATAATTAAAACTTTATAGAAGCGAAATTCATTACATAAAACTGCTTAAATTAATATTATAAAAACCCAAATCCTAACTAAACACTTAATTCAGTGCTTGGTACAATCAGTAGGCAAGAAAGAGAGTCTGTCGTGTATAAGATCATATCCAATGAGGTAATTCACTTGCGCCAAGTTTCCAAATATAGCAATTTCATCGGCTGGCACAATTGTCAAACAAGCCAAACCTTCATCAACTTCTGCAAATGTACTCGTTGGTAACAACTCAACATCAGCATTCGTGAAATGGAACACAATCTCAGGAGCATTAATAGCACCATTTTTCGACTCGTAACATAGCGCAAAAGTTCCGGTCGGATCCTCCTTCCTTTTACCTGTAGAGAAATAATATAATTAAATAATTAAAATTGGAATCTGTCAATCTATATAACAATTAAACCTTTTAATGAAATGGTCACACATTTTAACATTACCTTTGATCGTATCCACCAATGTTGATTCCAAATTCTCGTAAAAATCACTAGGGAGAAATGTTAGTGTAGTCCCAGAATCAATTATCATATTCCCTAATTCACCATCAGCAGCAAAAGGACTTAGTCTCGAACTCTTGAATACCAACTTCTTTTTCCCAACACTAACACTTTCAAGATTTATATAGTAGTACGTTCTTGGCTCCTTTAGAATTATAGGAGTTGTAACAACGTTAGGTCCAGAAACACGTGCTAGAGGTCCAAAATTAAGATGACTTGTAGCATTAGAAGCAGTAGAAGATGATAAATCCAATGGGATTAAACAATAAGAGAATGATCCAACCACTTCTTTATCGAGTTGTTTAACGATTGAGATATTTGAACCTCCTAATCCAACAATCCCAGAAGTTAAATTTGTGAACGTGCCACCATTATCATGGCCACAACCAAAAACAACATTAGGAAAAGAAATTTTGCTTTTGTCAGTTTTTGAAGGAAAATTTAAGGTATCAAAAGTGAAGGTCTCAAAAGCAACATCACCAACACTATGTGATTGGTCACCATAGCTCATCTCATATTCACAAACATTTTTTCTAACACAAGTGGTACTCCCCACTAACTCACATGCCTTAGTATCACACTTGACAGTTTTATAAGTGGAGCTTTTTCTAGAATCAAAGAGGGGTGCTGTTTGTTGAAAACAATCGCCACAAGGCTTGCATTGTATCCATGTCAAATCACTACCAGTGTCAGCAATCGCAACGGTTTCCACCGGGGGTGTACCAATTGAGAATTTCATGAGGTATTCACCGGGGATTGGAATGACATCAGATTGGAATTCTTTTTGGTGGATAATGGGACGCTCTTGTTTTGATCGCTCTAATGACGATGATGTGGTGGCAGTTTTGAAAAAAGATGCACGGGAAAAGGACCGGTGGTAGGCATCTCTAAGGCGTCGAGATGGGGTAATAGAAGGGTTGTAGAAGGGAGAAAGAGGAGAATCGCGGTGGATGAGATCAAGAGTGAATCCTTTTACATCATGGTTGGTTTTGGTTTTTCGACAAGAAACTAAAGCAAGATGAGAAAAAGCTAAAAAGGCTAAAAAGAATAAAAGAGTAAAAGAGTTTTTGCGATTCATCTCCATGGCTAGGGTTTAAGAATAGTTGTAGAACTTGGGAGGATTTATGCAAAGCAGAAGTTGATAATTAGTCCTATTTTATAGGCAAAAAGAAAAAAAAGAGGGAATGCATGTAAGAATATGTTCTCTGGTTATGAGGAAAACGATGCATGTACGAATATGGAAAGTCCGGGAAATAGGGAATTTGAAAGGGGAGGGGGGTGAATATATATTAATTTTGGCAAGGAATATAGAAATACCAAATACACAATGGGAAGTGAAATTATATAAATTGATTGCATAAAGAGTTTTCCCATAAAAGAGAAGGACACAAATAGGTTTATTAATTCTGCGAAGATACATGTAATAAAAATGAAGATTTTTGTTTGTTCTTCCACGCCACTTTTAATGCAGATCTTGTCCATGTTAAAAACGATTATTACGGCCAATTTGGAAAGCCACCCCATAACTGAATTTGAGTGTAATTAGATATAACTATATAATTTTACTAGTATGTTTGTCTCACCAAGTAATTACTTGTAACTAGATTTGAGTGTAATTAGATATAATTACACAGTTTTAGTATATTTGTCTCACTAAGTAATTGCTTTGTCAGCATGTAATTGAGTGTAATTAATGGGGTGTAATTACTCTTCAATTCTAGGAGGAGACTAAAAATTGTTGGTAATTACATGATTATGTTTTGAATCTATTTTCTTTTCTTTTTAATTTACTTTTTATTTCTACTCTTTTTTATTTTTAATTTATTTTATTTTAACTTTCAAAATTCTTTTTTCAAATATTATTCTTTTTACATTATTTATTTTTTATTTTCTCATTTCTCATTTTTCAACTTTACTTTACGTGTGTCTACATAATCTCTTAAATTTTGTTTCTTTCTTAATTATTTTATTTTTTATCTTTATTAAACTTAGCTATGTTATCATTCTAATTTTTAAAAAAAATTATACTCATAATCTTAGAATCAGTCATCCACAAAATTAACATATAATGAGTGATATCATGTTACACCACGCACTCTTATCCACCCATGAAGTTAAAAAATGATAATTTTGACTTATAGCGCAGCCAATGATCCGACGACACGCTAATGGGACAAAAAGGTAATTACATTAATTTTACTAGATTGCGCTAGTTGTCGTATCGGGCACAGTGGCCGGTGCGGGGCGGCCCATTTGACGCATGGGGTGTCACGACTCATTTTTATAATAGGCCATGATAATGCCCAACACCATTGCCAGGCAAGCCAACACGGAAAAATTGCTAAATAAGTTCTCGTTTACTCTTAACCAAAATAGTTGCAATGATTCTTAAGTTGAAATGAAAATAAAAAATGATCAGTAAAGCCAAAACTAATCGTACAATCCCAAAATAATAGTTTGCTAACGTGTGTGCCAAGACCTGGTGTCACAAGCTGTGGGCAACTAATAGAATATACAAAAGAATCACACTATCCTACTGTCCAAAATAGAATAGACAGAAAAAATACATAAGAAAGACTCCCCCAGGTTGCTGAACGGCATGGGTATGGAAGCAGCTCACCGTAGAAGTCTCGAAATCCGCTCAGGGATACGCCCCAGACTGATAGCAGAGACACCTGCCTTAGATCTTGTACAATTAAGTACAGAAGTGTAGTATGAGTACGTAAATAATATGTACCCAGTAAGTATCCCGTCTAATCTGGAAGAAGTAGAGACGAGAGGTCGACTTGATACTTACTAGAGTCATATAATATGAGAAAGAATTTATACTAAGCATGGATAGAAAATAGCATTTTATGGCAAGGAATAACAGTTCTTTATCCAGATAATATAATAGGTAACCATTTACACCTCAAGGCATGTACGAAGTTCAGTCCACAGAAAACACTAAGTAAAACATGCACAAGCATCACCGAGGGACGTACGGCCCCATTCGATATAAAAGTAAATTGTGCACTGTCGAAGGTCGAACGGCACGAACCATAGATTCATCTATTACTCCGCTCGTGAATCACACATGCGACGTGATCAAATATAAATAAACTTATCAACAAGAAGATAATAATGTATATCTGAGGAGTAGTTATTCACAGGAATATTCAAATTCTCTTTTAAAAAGCCAAGCAAGATAAGGTTCCTCTTACTAGTCTCATTTACCCTAATCAACATGATTTATAGAAATCCGAATTTTTTTCATCGAGTCACAAAAATATCACATAGAGCATGCTTTTGGGTCCTAGGCTAGGCAGACTTAACATAATAGTAGCTACGCACGAACTTTCGTCACCTAGTGCGTGTATAGCCCCCGCATATAGTAACAATTAATTCAATTATTACACCTATGGGACAATTCCCTCTTACAAGGTTAGAAAGGAGATTCACCTCGCTCCAAGTATACTTCCGAATGCCAAGAACGAGCCCAAACACTCAATTTGGAGCCGAACGATCCAAAACTAGTTAAATGAGGTAGGAACTAATCAATATAAGCTCACAAGATCGTATTCTAGCTATTTAAGAAATTTCTCAATCCTCAACACGAGTTTCCTAAAATCCGACATCGGGCCCACGTGCTCGGATTCCGAAACTTTTTTCAAAGGAAGTTGTTCTCTATAACCTAAGGATCTATAATATATGATTTCTAATTCATTTCATAACAAATTTCATGGTTAAATCTAACTTTTATTAAAACCCTAGGTTTTGCTCTAACCCCTTGATTTTACTTAAGTTCTAGTGTTTAATCTACCTAAGACACAAGTATTAAACTAAGAATTAGCGATAATAACTTACCTCAAGATGCTACGTGGAAGTCTTCTCTCAAAAGCTCCCAAAATTGCAAATGGAGGAGTGAAAAGTGGTAAAAACGACTTAGAACCCGTATTAAATAAAGCTCATTGCTTTAGCGATTTCCGCATCTGCGGTCCCGCTTCTGCGAGGAAGAGACCGCATCTGCGAAAATGGGCCAAGTGGGCTGGGACCACTTCTGCGGTCTTGAAGCCGCTTCTACGGTTCCTGGTTTGGCCTACCTTGGCCGCTTCTGCAATAGGAGGACCGCTTCTGCGGTCTCGCACCTGCGATCCAACCGCAGGTGCGGTTATGACAGAAGCAGATGCTCAGCACTTCTCCAAAAATTCCAACTTCACTCGAGCCTCATCCGATAGATGCTCGGGGCTCCCGGGCCCCGACCGAACATACCGACAAGTCCGAAATCATGAGATGGACCTACTCGAACCTTTGGAATGCCCGAAACAATGCCAAATTCAAGAATCACCCCTTAAAACTAAATGAATCAAACTTATGAACTTCAAGCTCTAAATTTCCTCTAACGAGCCGAAACACACTTAAACTAATCGGACTGACACCAAATTTTGCGGGTAAGTCTTAAATGTTATATTTGACCTGTACTGGGCTTCGGAACCAACATACGAGCCCAATAAAAACATGATCAATCATTAATTAGTTTCTTTATATCCTTAGAATTTCAGTTTAACAATTTCTAATAAAAATTCATTACTCGGAAAAGGGACCTCGGAATTCGATTCCGGGCATACGCCTAGGTCCCATATTTTCCTACGGACCCTCCGGGACCGTCAAATCATGAATTCGGGTCCGTTTGTTCAAAATGTTGACCAAAGACAAACTTGGCCTTTTAACAAAATCCTAAGGAATCAAATGAGCATATTTCAACCCAAACTTCTTCCAAATCCCAAACCAGCCATCCCCGCAAGTCGTAAATTAGCTAAAGCAAACGCAGAAAGTTTTATTTAAGGGAATGGGGTTCCAAAAGGCAAATTGACCAGTCGGGTCGTTACATTCTCCACCTCTTAAACAAATATTCGTCCTCGAATAGAAATAGAAATGTACCTGAGCTGCTGAATAAATGTGGATATCTACTATGCATGTCCTCATCGGACTCCCAAGTCGCCTCCTAGACTGGTATGCCCCTCCACTGGACCCTCACCTAAAAAATCCTCTTGGACCTTAACTGGTGATCTTGTCTATCAATAATGGCAACTAGCTCCTCCTCATAACCCAAACTCTCATCCAGTTGAATAGTACTGAAATCTAACACATGGGACAGGTCGATATGATACTTCTGAAGCATCGATACATGAAAAACCGGATGAACTCCCGATAAGCTGGGGGGCAAATCAAACTCATAAGCAACCTCCCCAACTCGCCTCAACACCCCAAATGGGCCAATAAACCTTGGGCTCAGCTAGCCCTTATTCCTAAATCTCATAACACCCTTCATTTGTGAGACTTTCTAGAGGACCTTCTCGCCAACCTTAAATGATACATCACACGCTTTCTGATCCGCTAGCTCTTCTGTCTAGACTGAGCTGTGTGAAGCCTCTCCTGGATCAATTTTACCTTGTCTAAGGCATCTTGTACCAAATCTTTATCGTATAACTTAGCCTCACCAGGCTCAAACCACCTGATAGGAGAATGATAACGTCTACCATATAAAGCCTCGTATGGAGCCATCTCTATGTTGTACTGATAGTTGTTGTTGTATGCAAACTCCGCCAAGGGAAAGAACTGATCCCACTGCCCTCCAAAGTCAATCACACATACTCTGAACATGTCCTCCAAAATCTACACTATCCGCTCCGACTACCCGTCGGTCTGAGGATGGAATGTTGTGCTGAGCTCTACACGGGTCCCCAACTTACTCTGAACAGCTCTCCAGAAATGGGAAGTGAACTGAGGGCCTCTATCTGATATGATGGAAATAGGCATGTCGTGCAACCGAACTATCTCTCAAATGTAAATCTGAGCATACCTCTCTATCGTATACGTAGTCGCCACTGGAATAAAGTGGGATGGCTTGTTCAACCTTTCAACAATGACCCATATTGAATCAAACTTCCGTAAAGTCCACGGTAGCCCAACTACGAAATACATGGTGATGCGCTCCCACTTCCACTCTAGTATAGGCATATGCTGAAGTAGGCCACCCGGCCTCTGATGTTCATACTTGACCTACTGGCAATTCTAACACCTAGCCACATACTCCATTATGTCTTTGTTCATCCTCCGCCACCAATAATACTACCTCAAGTCACGCTACATCTTCGTAGCTCCCAGATGAATGGAATTCCGCGAACTGTTTGCCTCCTCTAGTATTCTCTCCCTCAGACCACCAACATTAGGAACACATAAACAACACTGGAGTCGCAAAACACCATCTTCGCCAATAGAAACCTCCTTGGCACCTCCCTGAAGCACCGTATCTCTGAGACCCGCCAAATATGGATCATCAAACTATCGGGCCTTGATATGCCCCAATAATGAGGACTGAGCAACCACACACGCGAGAACTCGGCTGGGCTCTGAAATATCCAACCTCACAAGTCTGTTAGCCAAGGACTGAATGTCCAAGGCTAGTGGCCTCTCCTCTGCTGGAATGAATGCCAAGCTACCCATACTCTCTGCCTTCCTACTTAAGGCATCCGCGACCACATTCGCCTTGCCCGGATGATAAAGAATGTTGATGTCATAATCGTTCAGTAACTCAAGCCACCTATGCTGCCTCAAATTAAGATCCCTCTGCTTGAACAAATGCTGTAAGATACGATGATCAGTGTAAACCTCACATGACACCCCATACAGATAATGCCTCCATATCTTAAGGGCATGAACAATCGCGACCAACTATAAATCGTGCACAGGATAATTTTTCTCATGAATCTTCAGTTGGCGCGAAGCATAGGCAATAACTCGCCCCTCCTGCATCAATACACACCCCAATTCAACGCGCGAAGTGTCGCAATATATTGTATACATCCTTAAACCGAAAGGCAACACAAGAACTAGTACTGTAATCAAAGCTTTCTTGAGCTTCTGGAAGCTCTCCTCACAATCATTAGACAAACGGAAAGGGGCACCCTTCTGGGTCAATCTAGTCAAAGTTGATGCAATAGATGAAAATCCCTACACGAATCGTCTGTAATAACCTGCTAGCCCTAGGAAATTCCTGATCTCAGTCACTGTGGTAGGACGTGGCCAACTTTAAATTGCCTCAATCTTCTTGGGATCCACCTTGATACCCTCTCCTGACACAACATGCCCCAAGAATGCCACTGACTCCAGCCAAAACTCACACTTGGAGAACTTAGCATATAGCTTCTCCTCCCGCAAGGTCTGAAGCGCTACTCTTAGATGTTGCTCGTGCTTCCCCAAGCTACGAGAATATATCAAGATGTCGTCAATGAAGACAATGACAAATGAATCAATATAAGGCCTAAACACCTTGTTCATCAAGTCCATAAATGTTGTTGGGGCATTAGTCAAGCCAAAGGACATTACCAAAAACTCATAATGGCCATATCTAGTCCGAAATGCAGTATTCGGAACATCCGAGTCCCGAATCTTCAATTGGTGGTGCCTGGACCTCAAGTTGATCTTAGAGAACACCCTAGCACCCTGCAACTGGTCGAACAAATCATCGATACGAGGCAACGAATACTTGTTCTTGATGGTGACTTTGTTCAACTGGCGGTAATCAATGCACATCCGCATAGTCCCATCTTTCTTCTTCACAAATAACACTGGTGCACCCAAGGTGATACACTGGGTCTAACAAACCCCTTTGCTAACAACTGCTTAAGTTGCTCCTTCAACTCCTTAGGAGCCATGACAGTGGGATAGATATAGGCTGGGTGCCTGGAGCCAAATCAATGCACAAATCAATATCACGATCCAGTGGCATGCTAGGAATATCAAAAGGAAACATATCGGCGAACTCTCGAACCACTAAAACTGAATCAATCGTCGGAGACTCTAGGGTGGTGTCCCAAACATACGCTAGATAAGCCAAACACCCTTTCTCGACCATATGTCGATCCTTCAAGAAAGAAATAACCTGACTAGATGTATCAATTGTGGAACCTTTCCACTCCAACCTCGGTAACCCTGGTATCGCTAATGAAATAGTCTTGGCATGGCAATCTAGGACGGTGTGATATGGAGACAACCAATCCATGCCCAGGATGAACTCAAAGTCGATCATGTCAAGAAAAAAGAGATCTTCTCTGAAAATAATACCTGTGATGACGGCATCTGGCCTGGTCGGAAGGGCGTAGAATCTAGTTGGAGCGCTGGCTGGCTGGCCTCCACCTGATTGAGCAATAGCTGGCTGGCCTCCACCTGATTGAGCAATAGCTGGCTGACCTCTCCCTGCCTGGCCTCCACCTCTAGGACGGCCCCTACCAGTATGACCTCCACCTCTAGGTGGCGGGGCATCCGGTGCTGAAATTATAGGTTGCCGATCCTGCTGCACTGCCTTGCCCCAAAGTATGGGACAGGTCCTCTTCATGTCACCCGGATCTTTACACTCATAGCACACTCTCAGTACCATAGCCTGTTGCCCTGAAGTGTGAGCCTACTGACTCAAACACCCGCTGGAAGAACCCTGGATGGCTGGTGGGTGATATGAACTCTCTGGCACGGCACTGAAGTGGGCACTAGAAGAATTCTGATGACCAGAATACCCACCGGAGGAACCCTGAATAGCTGGTGGGTAGTAAGAACTCTCCGGCATCGCACTGAAATAAGGTCTCACTGGAGTACCTGGGGGAGGGGGTGGTGGTGCTGAATACGGGGGTCTACTGGGCTGGCCCCTCCCGAAGTGACCTCTACCCCTAGCTGGGGCACCTCTAAAATTTCCCGAAAATTGGGCCCTCTTGTCCTGCTGCATCTGCTCTATACCCCTCTGGCGATACCCCTCAATCATGCAAGCAATCTCTACCACTAGTTGATACTCAGTACCCATCTCCACCTCTCAGTCCATGCTAGCTCGAATACCGGGGTGTAACCCTGCAACAAATCTCCACACTCTCTCTGCATTTGTGGGAAGTATCATGAGTGCATGGCGAGAAAACTCAAAGAACCTCACCTCATAATCGGTCACAGACATCTGACCCTGCTCAAGATGCTCAAACTGATACCGTAGCTCTTCCCTCTTAGAGGGTGGGATATACCTATCCAAGAATAACTGGGTGAACTGACCCCAGGTGAGTGGAGGAGAACCTGCTGTCTTGCCAAGAATATAGGACTGCCACTACCTACGGGCCTTGCCCTCCAGCTAGAAAGTAGTGAAGTCGACTCCATGCGACTCCAATATCCTTATGTTGTGCAGTTTGTCCCTGCACCTATCAATGAAATCTTGGGCATCCTCACAACATTCACCCCCGAAGATAGGAGGGTGAAGTCTAGTCCATCTATCCAATAACTTCTGCGGGTCACTGTTCGCAGCTGTTCTGAGCTGGGCTGCCACTGTAGCAATTGGCTGGGCCTCATCTGCGGGTAGTTCACCTAGAGTCTGATACACTGTAGCTGCATGTCCAGGAGCCTGAGTAGTAGGGGTCTGTGCTCTCCCCGCTGCATGTGATATAGCTGGATCTGTTGGAAATAATCCAGCCTGAGTCATAGAATCCATGAACTGCAGCATACGGCCCATGACATCCTGGAATCCCGATGCTTCCATAAAGTCCGTCGGGGTAGGCTCAGCTGCGAGCGCCTCGCCCTGCTCTTCGATGATAGGATATCCCGCGGGATCTGCTAGTGGTACTACTGGGATAACTCTGGGATGCCCTCGTCCCCTACCTCGGGTCGGTGCCTATCCCCGGCCTCTGCCTCGACCTCTAGCAACGGGGGGAGCAGCTCCGCCCGGGTCTGGAACATCAATCGTGCGTGTCCTCACCATCTATGAGAGAATAGAGAAGGGAAATTTAGTATACCAACCACTGCACGATAGGAAATGAATGAGGAGTAGTTTTCCTAACACCCTATAGCCTCTCCGAGATAAATACAGACATCTCCGTACCGATTCTCAAGACTCTATTAGGTTTGCCCATGACTTGTGAGACCTACGTGAACATAGTGCTCTGATACCATGTTGTCACGACCGATTTCCATAATAGGTCATGATGGAGCCCAACACCATTGCCGGGTAAGACAACGTGGAAAAATTACTAAATAAGTTCTCATTTATTCTCACCCAAAATAGTTGCACTGATTCCTTAAGTTGAAATGAAAATTAGAAATGATTAGTAAAGCTAAAAAGTAATCGTACAATCCCAGAATAATAGTCTACTAACGTGTGTGCCAAGACCTGGTGTCAGAAGCTGTGGGCAACTAGTAAAATATACAAAAGAATCATACTATCCTACTGTCCGAAATAGAATAGACAGCAAAAATACATAAGAAAGAGTCCTCCAAGCTGCTGAACGACATGGGAAGGCAAGCAACTCACTGTAGAAGGCTCGAAATCCTCTCAGGGATGCGCCCCATACTAATAGCCAGAGACACCTACCTCAGATCCTGTACAATTAAGTATAGAAGTGTAGTATGAGTACATAAACAATATGTACCCAGTAAGTATCCCGTCTAATCTCGAAGAAGTAGAGACGAGAGGTCGACTTGATACTTACTAGGGTCAAATAATATGAGAAATAATTTATACTAAGCATGGATATCACAATTAATTAGCATTTTAAGGCAAAGAATAACAGTTCTTTATCGAGATAATATAATAGGTAACCATTTACACCTCAAGGCATGTGCGAAGTTCAGTCCATAGAAAATACTAAGTAAAACATGCGCAAGCAACACCGAGGGACGTACGACCCCATCCAATATAAAAGTAAATTATGCACTGTCGAGGGTCGAACGACACGAACCATAGATGCATCTATTACTCCGCTCGCGAATCATACATGCGATGCGGTCAAATATAAATAAACTTATCAACAAGTAGACAATAATGTATATCTGAGGAGTAGTTATTCATAGGAATATTCAAATTCTCTTTTAAAAGGTCAAGCAAGATAAGGTTCCTCTTACTAGTCTCATTTACCCTAATCAACATGATTTATAGAAATTCAAATTATTTCATCGAGTCACAAGCATATCACATAGAGCATGATTTTAGGTCCTAGGCTACCCAGACTTAACATAATAGTAGCTACGTCACCTAGTGCACCCCCGCATATAGTAACAATTAATTCAATTATTACACCTATTGGAACAATTCCCTCTTACAAGGTTAGAAATGCCAAGAACGAGCCCAAACTCTCAATTTAGAGCTGAATGATCCAAAATTAGTTAAATGAGGTAGGAACTAGTCAATATAAGCTCACAAGATCGTATTCTAGCTATTTAAGAAATTTCCCAATCCTCAACACGAGTTTCCTAAAATCCGACCCCAGGCCCATGTGCCTGGATTTCGAATTTTTTTCCTAAGGAAGTTGTTCTCTATAACCTAAGGATCAATAATATATTATTTCTAATTCATGTCATAACAAATTTCGTGGTTAAATCTAACTTTATTAAAACGCTAGGTTTTGCTCTAACCCCTTGATTTTACCTAAGTTCTAGTGTTGAATCTACCTATGACACAAGTATTAAACTAAGAATTAGGGGGAATAACTTACCTCAAGATGCTAGGTGAAAGTCTTCTCTCAAAAGCTCCCAAAATCGCCAATGGAGGAGTGAAAAGTGGTAAAAATGACTTAGAACCCGTATTAAATGAAGCTCATTGCTTCAGCAATTTCTGCATCTGCAGTCAGGGGACCGCATCTGCGATCCCGCTTCTGCGAGGAAGAGACCGCATGATAAAAGGTGAATTTAACTATAATTAGGCCCTTAAAAACCACCTTCTTGTATAGTTTTGATGATAAAAATGATAACAAAATGCTCTGATTAGCGATTTTCATGCTTTGCAGGTTATATATGACAAGAGAAGGCTGTGGAGTACTTTTGGGATCAAATATGGAGAAAAAGAGGCGACTCGTAAAATATCCGCCAAGTGAACCACGCGAAGGCAGCTCAAGCCAGATCTGGAGAAGTTCTATCGCGGTTCCACCGTTACCGCAGCAGAAACGCAGTAGAGGACTGTCGCGGACAAGTTGAGATTCAGAGAGCATGTTTGGCCGCGGTTCCACCGTAACCGCGGCAGAACCGCGGCAGAGGCGGAAAAGTTCAGGGACTTAAGTGCAAAACACAGGATTTTTAGCCCAAAACCCTATTTTAAACACTAGACTTCGCCCAAAGGAGGCATGTATTGATTTAGAGAGTATTTTGGCAAGGAAAACAATTGTGAGAGATCACCCAAAACATCATATCTTCTTCTTCTTTAATTTTTCTTGCAATTTTCATGATGAACATTATTCTAGTTTATTTACCCATAGTTATGAGTAGCTAAATCTTTTGTCTAGGGTTTTGATGTTACCTATTAAGGGATGAACTTCTTGTTTATGTGAATGCAGTTTGCCAGTTTTAATTTCTATTTGTTCAACTACGTGTTTGTTGTAGTTAATTGACAGGATCCTCAATTAGTTGTGCCTATTTAGTGTGCATAACTCGGGAGAGAGTGCATATTTAGGTGAATGTTGAACAACAACACTCCCAAAGTATAAGAGGGATCTATAACTGCGGGTTTAAAGGTGGGATAAGGAATAACAAAGCCTTGGGTGCAATCTTAAGTGAACTGTGATAAACAAAGTTAGCTAGTGTATCTAGGGAGAGTGCATTTAGTACATTACTGTGATTACTCGGGAGAGATTTACAGTAAGAAGAGCATTCAGGATTGATAGGAATGCGTTGGTGAATTTGTATGAAACATAAACAGAAGGAATTCCATCAATAGCTAAATCATTACCTTAGCGCTTTCTCATTATTGTTTACAACTTAGCATCTTAGTTTACAGCTATTTACTTACTGTTAATCTTAGTTAGTAAAAACACCCTCAACTGTGATTCTCAACGTTTGGGAAATTGATTCTAAAGAGTTTAGTAGGTCTAAAGATAGTGATTGATAGGTTAATTCTCTGTGGATTCGACTCTGGGCATAATACCCAGGTTATATTTGCAACGTCCGCATTGTCCTTTTTATGAGGCATAGTTGGGAGTGACCAAATTTTGGTGCCGTTGCTGGAGAATTAACGGAATTATCAATTACCATTGATAGAAGTACAAAAATTCTTAGTGTAGTTAGTTTTCTCTCTACCCAATTTTTCATTGAAATTTTGACGGTTGTTGATTTGGTTGCACAGGTGTATGCCTAGAAATTCTACGAGAACTGTAGAACTACTTGAAGGAATCTCAGACCCCGAGAAAACATTCCGAATATTGAACCGTGCCAACAAAAGACTTCAACAATCCCAACAAACACACAAACTCGAAATTGACATGGGTGAAGTAAACAACGTCAACGGAAACGTCAGAGAAGTGGCACCTCCTGTGCCTGAGGCTGCACTATATGACTGGGCACAACCCACAGCTGACAATCTGGCCACTGCCATTATTGTGCGCGCGATACAAGCTGAATCGTTCTAGATTACGAATAACATGCTGCACTTGTTGCAAACAAGGGACTCTTTTCTGGGACACAAGTCGAAGATCCTCAGTAGCACTTTAAGAACTTCCTGTCTATCTAAAAAACCCAAAGGCAACCCAACGTAACTCCGGAAGCAATCAGGCTGTTATTGTTTCCATTCTCGGTGACAGGAGCTGCTCAGGTTTGGCTAAACTCACTCCCCATAAACTCTATAGAAACTTGGGATGAGTTAGTCAAGCAATTTCACATCAAGTTCCACCCGCCCAACAAAACGGCTCAACAAATTGATGAGATCATGAGCTTTAAACAGAAACCAATGGAGACACTGCATGAGACATGGAGCCGGTTTAAAGGAATGTTGGTTATATGTCCACACCATGGTATTCCATATCAGATGTTGGGACAACGGTTTTACATGGGACTGTCAGATAGCATGAAGAACATTTAGATGCCTCAGCTGGTGGGGCATTCTTGAGCAAAACTTGGAGAGAAGGTCAAAGTCTACTTGACAAAATGGCACAGAATTCGAGGTGGACGACCAGGAATGCACCTATCACTCCAGTGGTGCACTCAGTGCCTTTTGATCCATCAAATTCCATGGATGAAAATGTGGCGACCCTACTGACACAGATGAGCATACTCACCAAAAAGGTGGAGGAATCAGGGCAGAAACAACAAGTGCATATTGTAGATACTACCAATGGGGGATTGTGCACATCTTGCATTAGTCAGCCAATTGGTAATCCTTGTAAAGCGGAACATGATCATCATCACCAGCACCCTGAAGACATGAACTATGTGTCGAATTATAGAGGCCAAAGACAGGGTAATCAGAACTGGGGTCAGCAAAATCAGCAGCAATACAGGCCAGCTCAGCCACAATTTAACACTAGAAACATGGTAGGTGTGAGACCCCCCAACAATATGGCACCTTATCCAAGGCCACAGGGGTACAATAATCACAATCAGCAGCAAGGGTATCCCCCACCTCAGCAGCAGCATGGTGGGAGGCAAGAAGATGGGTTCGCTAGACTTGAAGCAATAATACAGCAGGTTATTGGGTCCAATGCAAAAATAAATGAAAGAGTAGATGCACATGATGCATCAATCAAAAATTATTGAAGTGCAAATGAGCCAGATTTCAATGTCTCTGAACAATCGTCCTCAGGGGACATTACCTGCAGACACCCAGATAAATCCAAAAGTATCAAGGCCCAAAGCAGCTGATGGCGGTGAGCCTACGTAATGGCAGAGACTTGGATGTGGAGCAAGAGAGATCTAGAGAAACTAGACAGGCTGAGATGCTCATACCAGTGCCCATTGAGCTGGATGAGTCAACTAAACTGACAAAGGTAAGAGTCCAGCGTACTCAAGAAGAGGAGAGCATTCAGCAGGAGACCGAGAAAGCAGCGGACCCAGTTCAGGAGCCAGTAATTGAGATAGTAGCTGGTAAAGATCAGTCCCAAGTGATTGGGAAGAAGAGACCTCCTGCACCTTTTCCACAGAGATTGGCCAAGCATCAAAAAGAGGAATAATATAAGAAGTTCTTTGAGATGCTTAAACAAATCCAGGTAAATATACCATTGATTGAAGCTTTAAAGGAGATGCCTGGTTATACAAAAAGGATGAAGGACTTGATGTCTCGGAAGTTTGACTTCCAAGACTTGGCCACGGTTACACTTACTCAGACCTGTAGTGCGGTGGTGTCTAGACCAATTGCAGAAAAGCTGTCTGATCCAGGGAGCTTTACAATTCCATGCACTATTGGTAATTTTGCCTTTTCTAAGGCACTCTCTGATTTCGGGGCCAGCATTAATCTTATGCCCCTGGCTAATTATAAGAGGTTGGGCATTGGGAGAGCTAGACCCACCTCCATATTGCTGCAGCTAGCCGACAGGACCGTGAAATGACCGTCTGGGATCCTAGATGATGTGCTGATTCAGGTAGGAAATTTTATGTTCCCTACAGATTTTGTGATCCTGGATTGCAAATTTGATGAAGAGATTCCTATAATCTTATGAAGACCATTCCTGGCCACGGGGAGAGCTCTAATTGATTGTGAGACTGGGGAGCTCAAGATGAGACTAAATGATGAAGAAATAACATTCAATGTGCAGAAGTCTATGAGGCGACCAAGCAAATTCGCTAATTTCTCTCTTATTGATGCCGTGGATGTAATCGTAGAGTCTGACGATGAGGTGTTGACTGTGGAGGACCCCCTTTCTGCAAGTTTGATGAACTTGGATGAAGTGAATGGTGAGGATTTGGCGGAATGGGTGTTGGCATTGGAAGGTAGAGGGCTATGGGATAGAAATCTAGAATTTGAGCCCTTGCACTTAGAAAAGAGGGAAACTCCTCCAGCCAAGCCATCTATCGAA
>MU773595.1:0-20671 GCA_026770625.1 Nicotiana glauca
TGGAAATAACAACAGAAAACATCAAATAAAACTGGGAAGGGGCATGCTCGGGGGGATACAGTGAAAACAGATCAATGGATATAACAACGAAACTACATCAATACTATGATTCATATAAGTGGTCGGTGTGCCACACGATCCTATAGTATATATTTATAAGTGGACGGCGTGCCACACGATCCCGTTCCATAATTCATAAGTGGACAGCATGCCACATAATCCCATTTCATATTTATAAGTGGACGGCGTGCCACACGATCCCATTTCATATTTATAAGTGGACAGCATGCCACACGATCCCATTTCATATTTATAAGTGGACGGCGTGCCACATGATCCCATTTCATAATGAATAATACATATAATCTTTCTAGAGGAGGCCCCATTAAGGGAATTCAACAACATAACGATTTAACCCGGCAAGGGTACAACTAACCGCCCAAATAATGCTTAAATCCTGGCAATGGAGCAACAACAATAATAGACTGTGCATCTCGGCAAGGGAATCATCACAACACTTCATCTTTTAATCACTTCTTTCTCAATTATCAATTTCCAGTTCGAGCCAATGCTCCAATAATATACCAATCACCATTCTTCCTCAACCATTCACATTATATGAAACTTATCAATTAAACAAGGAAGACGTATCACAAATTTCGAGTCAAACACAATTAAGACTCACGGTCATGCTAGACTCCGGTGCATAGATAACCGTCACCATGCCTATACACCTTACTCCACATTTAGCAGTTAGCAAATAATATCCTAGTCCTATTCCCTCAAGCCAAAGTTAGAGCAAACACTTACCTCGAATGCTCCAAAGAATAGCAATCAATCCTCAAATATCGCCTTTCCTCTACAATCGGACTCCGAAACAATGATATCTAGGCATAATTAATTCAATAGTATCAATAAGGACTCAATGACAACACCCTATAGCTTAGATATGAATTTCCTAGCATTCTTCCAAAATTACCAAAATTCGACACCGGGCCCACATTGTCCAAACACGAAGCTCGGACCAAAACCCAATTACCCATAACCCCACGAGTTCAAATATGTAATTTGTTTTAAGCCTCGACCCCAAATTGAAGTTGAATCACCCAAAATTCTCAAAACCCTAACTCTATCCAAAACCCTTAATTTCCTACTTTGATTTCATGATTTAGGTCTAGGAATTTGATAAATGATGATAGAAAATGAAGAAAACAAGTTAGATAATACTTACCCAAGAAGTTTTGGCGAATAATAGCACTAAAAATCGCTTATGGGGTGTGGGGAAGAAGAGCTCGTGTGAAACTTTGGAATAATCCCGTAATGGTTCTGTTTTGAACTTAAAAATTCGCTGGGCAAAATTGTCCTTCGCGTTCGTGGGAAAGGGGCCGCGTTCGCGAAGGGTAAACTGGGCAATTCATCACGAACGCATGAAAGAGGACGCGAACGCGTGAAGGGCCACGCGAACGCGTTGAGGAAGCTGGTAAAGTTGCGCGTTCACGAGGGTTGTGATGCAAACGCGAAGGGAGAGACCTGGGAAGCATCGTGAACGCAATCTGAAGGCCGCGGACGCGAAGAAGGGAATGCGTGTGCCAAAATTGCAGAAAATCTGCTATCATCCTAAGTCCAAAACCACTCCGAAAACACTCCCGAGCCCTCGGGGCTCCCAACTAATCACACACACTAACTCAACAACATCCTACGAACTTATCCGTGCGATCAAATCACCAAAATAACATCATAAACGAGGAATCAAACCTCAAAATCATCACNATATTTAACACTTGTTCCGGGCGTCAGAACCAAAATACGGGACCGATACCAATGTTTTCTAACTCATTTTCATTTCAAATTTTCATATCATTTTCAGAAAAAAATAATTTCTTTTAAAAATTTATTTCTCGGGCTTGAGACCTCGGATTTCAATTCCGGGAATACGCCTGAGTCCCATATTTTTCTACGGACCCTCTGGGATCGTCATATCACGGGTCCGAGTCCGTTTACCCAAAATATTGACAAAAGTCAACTTTAATCATTTTAATATCAAAATTCTTCAAATTTTTCACAGAATTTACATATTTCAATATAAAAGAATTCCAGCTACGCGCCCGGACTGTTCACGCAAATTGAGGCAACTTAAAGCAAGGTTTTCAAGGATTTGGAAGTATGGAAAAAGGAGAAATCTGGTGATGACCCTTGGGTCGTCACAAGCCCCCACAAATAGGAGCACATAACCAATTATTTTACCTATGGGGACAATTCCCTCTTATAAGGTTAGAAAGGAGACTCACCTCGCTCTGAAGATCTATAACCGGCATTCCACACCCTTCCGGTGACTATTACAAAACTAGCCAATAACTATGCAATTTCATTAATATATGATAAACTACTCATATTCATCCAATTTATAACAATTCCTAACCCCGATTAAAAAGTTAAGAAAAATTCCCTCGGGCACACGTGCCCGGATTCCAATTTTTTTTTGAAGATTAAGCTTACCCGTAACTTCACGAACTCAAATATATAATTTACTCTCAATTCCATACCCAAAATCGCGGTCAAATTCCAAGAATATCAATTTTCTAGGTTTTCCCTCCACCCCCAAGTTTATACCAATTTATATGCTAAAATCCATACTTAATCGATGTATTTAACTCACGATGGATGGGATTAGTTTACCTTATCATTGATGATGAAAAATCTCACTTAAAGCTCTCCCAAAAATCGACCAAGCCAAGAAAATATGAGTGAAAATGGCCAAAACCCGACTTTAAAACAACCCACTGTCTCCAGCACTTTCCGCACCTGCGGTCTTTTGACCGCTTCTGCGGTTTCGCAGGTGCGGTTCAAATATCACTTCTGTGGTTCCTCACCAAGCTGCACCTTTCCGCTTCTGCGTCTTCTCCACCGCAGCTGCGGTCTCGCATCTGCGGAAAAACGACTGTATCTGTGGTCCCAACTCTCCTCCATCAAATACCGCATCTATGGCTCTTCTGGCCGCTTCTGCAGCTCTGCACCTTCGGCCCATTTCTCGCAGGTGCGGTTATGACAGCAACCAGCGACCTCAGCCTTCCAAAAATTCTATTTTTGATCTGTTAACCACTCGGCATCCACCCGAGTCCCCTGGTACCCCAACCAATCATGCCAACCAGTCCTAAAACACATTACTGACTTGCTCGAGGCCTCAAATAATATCAAACAACGCTAAAACCATGAATCGACCTCCAATCCAAGCTTTATGAACTTTAGAATTTCAAACTTCTACTTTCGGTGTTTAAACCTATCAAATCACGTCCGATTGATTTCAAATTTTGCACCCAAGTTATATTCGACATTACGGACCCACTCCGACTTTCAGAATCGAATTCCGACCCCAATATCAAAAAGTCCACTTCCGGTCAAACTTCTAAAAAACTTTCAAATTTCTATCTTTAGCCAGACGACTCCAAAATGACCCACGGACCTCCGAATTCACTTTCGATCGCGCTCCCAACTCCAGAATCACCATACGGAGCTGCTCCCTGACTCGGAATCCCAAATGGACATCGATAAAACTAAAATGTTCTTCAAGCCAAACTTATAAAATTTCTTCAAACATGCTAACTTCCACGATAGGCACCAAAACGCTCTCGAATTATCCAAAACCCGATCCGGGCATACGCCCAAGTCCGAAATCGCCATACGAACCTACTGGAACCTTCGAATCCTGATTCTGAGGTCGTTTACTCAAAAATCCAATCGTAGCTATTTCTTTTAACTTAAAGCTTCCGAAAAGAGAATTTTCTTTCCAAATCAACTTCGAACTTCCTAAAATTCTATTCTGACTGCGCGTACAAGTCTTAATACCTGAGGTGAAGCTACTTATGGTCTCAAACTGCTGAACGGCGTGCTAGAACTCAAAATGATCGGTCGGGTCATTACATTCTCTCCCACTTAAACATACGTTCATCCTCGAACGTGCTAAGAGTTGCGTTGGGGTTGTCGGAAATCACCGTTTAACACTTCGAGCACCTACCTATGCTACCACAACTCAGTTGGGCACCCTAGCTCGATCAATCTGAATATATCTTTTTTCACTTAAGCAAATAAGCCTTAGAACTCAATTCCAACCTCTGGGATTCTTTGCCAGGCCTATTCCAATATACGCTCACCGTATCAATAACTACCCGCAGTACCCAAAACATGACTGCATACCTTAGTTGAATTCACAACTTGCACCCCTTCGCTCATAGGACCACAATAACATTCTTTGATCAAATTAATCGAAATTCCACGGATCTGATGCTTCCATTGCACCTCATGACCTACATAGGTATTGCTCTAATTCTTACAATTCCGCCATGACGGAAGAGATGTGTAGAAATTCACAACCGACTGCCGAATCAACAAATCATTGGGTCTATACTCCTGACAATAACCATCACCTCATTTGAACTGAATAATGGTCTTTGCTCCTTAATATACTTCATATACTCAGATTGCACTGATCCTAAATCCAATAATTTCGTCTCATCAAGAACGAACTGTTCAGGCACTAAGCCACCTCGGACATGATCAAAAGTCTCATATGATGCCACAATGTGCCAACGGGCTACCAATTCAAATGCGTTACGAAAGGAAGATGAACTCTAGAAGGAACTACTCAACTCACGCACTAATATGGAATTTCTTTAGAAAAATAGGAAGCAAGGCATACAAAAATAGCATATAGAAAACTTACCCAACATCACACTGTACTAGGCTAATAGCCTAACAACAGTCCATAATGACCCCCTTTTTCTCATAACACATATGAACAACCATCATAACCGAAGTAATACTCCACAGTCCACAACCCAATAGCTAGGTGCCCTCCAGGCATAAATTCTCAATTTAACAATATCACCACAATCTTCATGCTTGGTTTAACTCTTCAATCCATTAAGTTACTACATGCCACCCTTATACCACCTTCCCGTGGGACACGCTCCCGTGACCTTCCATAGAAAATAATAGGTTCGTACATCCAATCCATTGGCCGCACTAATGCTGAAAAGAGATCAAGAATCCTTAACCAGGATATAAAGCCTCTTTCACAAAACACCGATCTCGGGTGACGCTGAAGACAATACCAACTTACTTTAAACATCCAAACCCCCTTTCCTGTTCATTCGAGCTCGTGACATCTTTATCAACACCGAACTACAACTTTTATCCTCACTTCAGATTCCATACCACTCATAGCACCCAACCTGCCAATATATGATAGAACACAATTTTTGTCATAACTCCGGAACCACTAATAGAATAATGCTTCATCATTTAAAAAAAACGTTTACTTACTGATTCCAAGAGAACCATAGCAACACACGAGTAAATTCTCGTAATCGCAGAATATACAAATCTCTAAGTAGTGGTCTAAGTCATCACAGCCCTTCCGGGATCCGCCTACACATAACATGCCATAACCGTAAGATACTTCTGAATAACATCAATTACGGTGGTCGACAATCCTTACACTTGCCGTCACAAATCACTTGCATAACCTGATCATGTCGAAGGAACTGATCACTACCACCAATATGCCAATTCAACTATGGCTGACCAATCTATCTTCTTCCAAATTAGTTCTTGATTGCCTTAGAAATAACGATAAATCCATTCAACACATAACACATTTTGTTCGCACTCATCCCGAGTGACCTTGAATTACGAGACCATGCTGTCTCAAATCCCACAAACCATTCCATATCTCCTAATCGCTACACTGCAGTCAAAACATCATAGGATATTCTGGGCACCATCTCCTAAGCTGTTACAAGCTTGATTCTCAACTGTACCTAAATGCTCGAAATCATTAGGCACCACATTTTACCCCTTTGATTCCACTAGGACCGTTGTTGAGAGCCACACGCTATGACTGGGCGCCCAGAATATAATCAACTCCATGATTCTTCTAGCACATGCATACCTTCTCGACGAAGCACCCGAAAGAATCACTTCCCTTTAAACTCGCATCTATACAAGGCATAAATCCTAACTCCTTCCCCTAGTCGGAACATGAGCCAATAAGGCCAACCATGGCATACCTTTTAACAACTCCTTTGCTCAAATTACCACTTATGTTCTTTTCCCATAACTGAAGTAACCCATCAATATGCTAATAACCAGAAACCTCGCAAGTAGTTAACCATGCAACCCAATCATACGCGGTGGGACTCTCCCACTTAGCTTGAAGCCATTATTACACAACTCTGGAATTCACTAGGATTCTTTATCTCTTATTGATGTAACCTTGCGCAATCAACCGCCAAAATTCTTGGAATCTTACTGTAAAACCCCTTTTTATACTCTGAATCATCAACCACATTCGCACGATCGATCTCTTAGCTACATAACCAATAGAATTCTTCACAGAAGCTTCGCCAACTATGCGACCGCTAAACTGCTCATAGGAATAACTCACCTGAGTCCGAGCTCACTCTCTAGTTGCATAAGTCCACTCACCCCTCATGTACATTAGTTAAATTTGCTGCAACATCCTCCCAATTCAAAGTTATGTTGTATCCTTCTTCTTTTCCAGCAGCTCCTTCCCGTTATATCAAATCTCCTGCCGCATAATAGCCCATCCTCAAAATTAAATCTGTAGACCTCAATCACCAAATCACTAAAATTCCCAAATCGTTCCAACTCTCCTTAAGGTGCATAGTCATCCTACCACCAAGCCCATATGCAACTCCGCCACTCTCCCACTTTGGGCAAACTCGATTCTTTAATCAATTACTCTACCTGGCTTCATATACCTGACCCTCTAGAAGTTTTAAACACCGTCTGACACTTCCTAAATGTCTTTCCTCATTCTTTGCTGCTCAGGTGTTGCCTTAAATAAAATCTATCTTTGTGGCACTTGAATCCACAATTGCTGCTAACTTTAAACCTTTCGGAAGATCATCTTCCTTATACCGTCGACATTGGAAACGCTAATTCAACCTTTAACTACCATACCCTGTGATATCTGACAGCTGCATTTTCAATACTATTTCACAATAGCTTTCCCCATAGGTGAATTGTAGAAGATCATAACACCGACGAACTTATACGTTCAATTAGGACAACGACACCCCATCATAGAAGAAAGCTCCACCACGCTCGCAAATACCGGGTCTCATTACTCCACCAGCCCATATCAGACCATTCTTAGTCCGATCGCCTTTCCCTTATCGGGAATAAAATACTAAATCTCTAGATTATGCACTGAGTAAACCTCCTTTCAAGTCATTCAGTGCCCCCGCACGTAGGCAGATGTCCTACCATCATATCAATACTGTGGAAAAATAGTTTACAGCATCATGACAACTTATGCCTAGCCTCAAAGCTCTCAGAAGAATTGCTATTGAGCTGAAACGACAGAATAACCTTCCACGAGTCGATGATAATAGCTCAGACAACTATACAGGGAGAAAGACCCTGCACTGCATCGGTAGTACCATAAAATTCTTCAATTCTTGATTTATAAGAAATGGTTCGCGTCGCACAATATTGAATAGGAAGGAATAAAAGGCATAAGCCTCCATAGATCAAACTGTACGATGAGGAAACAAGAAGGGAAGTACTCCTAACAGTCCTGCAGCCTCCCTAGGATAAGTACGGATGTCTCTGTACCGATCCGCGAGACTCTACTAGACTTTCTCATGACTCGTGAGACCCTAGGATTCTAGTGCTCTGATACTATATTATCACGACCCAAAATCCACTAAGGGTCATGATGGCGCCGGACACCATTGTCAGGCAAGCCAATATTAAATAGCAAGTAACTTCTCATTTTAGAACTTATTGAAATCGTTCCTTTTATACATTAAACAACAGGTAATGAAATTCATTGAAATAAGGAAATGTTTTTAACTAATTTAATATTGAACTATCCTATAACCATCCCAGAACCCGGTGTCACAAGTGCATGAGCATTTACTAAGAAGGAAATAAAATGCAACAACCGTCCAGAATATAATATTGGACAGAAAATAAATACAGGTAACTGAAAGAGACTCTGCTGGCTACGGGTCACCTCGAGAAGGGCATCTCACCTAAGTCTCCGTATCAACCATGCTGCTAAGCCCAATAGACCGCTAGAGATACATGTGTCTGTGCAACAAAAATGCACAGAAGTGTAGTATGAGTACGAAAACAACATGTACCCAATGAGTATACCATCTAATCTCGAAGAAGTAGAGACGAGAGGTCGACTTCGACACTTACTAGTGGTCCAATAATGTTAAATCCCTAATATATTAAATCGTGGATTTTTATAAACATGATTACAATTCAATGGGTCGGAGCAAATAAACATTTTTTTCCTTAATAGGAAATTCAAAATTCCTTTCCATCATTTATATATATATTCTTAAGCCGGCTAGAGGCAAAAACAACTTCAATAAGTTTCAAGGCAAACAATGCAAGCATGCGCAAATCGTGCTGAGGTCGCATGGCCCGATCCAACAAAAAATAAATTGTGCACTACTGAGGGTTGAACAGCGCGAACCTAGATACATCTATTTAATCTGCCGAGGCTTTGGGCCGTACCAAAAATACACACACATAGACAGTCAATCAAGAAGTCCACACAAAGCAATTATCCAAAGAAAGTAAATCCTCTTTTAACCATTTAAGAAAGATGAAGTTTTATCTATTTAGAAATTCATTTGCTAATTCGATGTGATTTAAGCAATTCAAGCTGTCAATAAGTTCACAAATAATCCAAGTATAGCATGCTTTTGGGTCCTAAACTACCCGGACAATAGCATAATAGTAGCTACGCGCGGACTCTCATTACCTCATGCATACGTAGCCCTCACAATTAGGAGAACATAGCCAATTATTTTACGTTTGGGAACAATTCCCTCTTACAAGGTTAGAAAGGAGACTCACCTCGCTTTGAAGATCCATAACCGGCATTCCACGCCCTTCCGAAGACTCGAATCGATGCACAATTCTTCAAAACTAGCCAATAACTATGCAAATTCATTAATATATGATAAACTGCTCATATTAATCCAATTTATAACAATTCCTAACCCCGATCAAAAAGTTAACAAAAATGCCCTCGGGCCCACGTGCTTGGATTCCGAATTATTTTTGAAGATTAAGCTTACCCGTAACTTCACGAACTCAAATATATAATTTACTCTCAATTCCATACCCAAAATCGCGGTCAAATTCCAAGAATATCAATTTTCTAGGATTTCCCTCCAACCATAAGTTTCTACCAATTTATATGCTAAAATCCATACATAATCGATGAATTTAACTCACGATGGACGGGATTAGTTTACCTTATCATTGATGATGAAAAATCCCACTTGAAGCTCTCCCAAAAATCGTCCAAGCCAAGAAAATATGAGAGAAAATGGCCAAAACCTGACTTTAAAACAACCAACTGCCTCCAGCACTTTCCGCACCCGCGGTCTATTGACCGCTTCTGTGGTTCCGCAGGTGCGGTTCAAATACCACTTCTGCGGTTCCTCACCAGGCTACCCCTTTCCGCTTCTACATCTTCTCCACCGCAGGTGCAGTCCCGTATCTGTGGCAAAACGACTGCATCTGTGATCCCAGCTCTCCTCCGCGAAATACCGCATCTGCTGCTCTTCTAGCCGCTTCTGCGGCCCATTTCTCGCAGGTGCAGTTATGACATCAACCAGCAACCTCAGCCTTCCAAAAATTCCATTTTCGATCCGTTAACCACCCGAAATCTACCCGAGGCCCTCGGGACCCCAACCAATCATGCCAACCAGTCCCAAAACACATTATGGAATTGCTCGAGGCCTCAAGTCATATCAAACAATGCTAAAACCACGAATCGACCTCCAATCCAAGCTTTATGAACTTTAGAATTTCAAACTTCTACTTTCGATATTTAAACCTATCAAATCACGTCCGATTGACTTTAAATTTTGCACCCAAGTCATATTCGACGTTACGGACCCACTCCAACTTTTGGAATCAGATTCCGACTATGATATCAAAAAGTCCACTTCTGGTCAAACTTCTCAAAAATCTTCAAATTTCTATTTTTAGCCAAACGACTCCAAAATGACCCACACACCTCCGAATTTACTTCCGTAAGCGCTCCCAACTCCAGAATCTCCATACGGAGCTACTCCCTAACTCAGAATCCCAAACGGACTTTGAAAACACTAAAATGTTCTTCAACCCAAACTTATGAAATTTCTTCCAACATGCTAACTTCCACAATAGGCGCCAAAACGCTCCCGGGTTATCCAAAACCCGATCCAGGCATACGCCCAAGTCCAAAATTGCTATATGAACCTGCTGGAACCTTTGAATCCTAATTTTGAGGTAATTTACGCAAAAATCCGATCATAGCTAATTCTTTCAACTTAAAGATTCTGAAATGAGAATTTTCTTTCCAAATCAACTCCGAACTTCCCGAAATTCTATTCCAACTACGCGTACAAGTATTAATACCTGAAGTGAAGTTGCTCATGGTCTCAAACTATTGAACGGCGTGCTAGAACTCAAAATGATCAGTCAGGTAGTTACAATGTCATACCTTATGTTGCATAAAATGAGGCTTGTTGCACTCTGAAATGTAACTAGGGGATGTCTTACCTTATGTTGGCAATAAAATGAGGCTTGTGGTAGTTTGAGATGCTACTAGGAAATGTCGCACCCTATGTTGGCAGAAAATAATGCAGCCAGGGATGTCGTACCCTGTGTTGATAATAAAAAGAGGCTCGTGGCACTCTAGGATGCTACTATAGAACGTTGTACCCTATGTTTGCAACAAGAAATGCAACCAGGGAATGTAGTACCTTATGTTGGAAATAAGGTGAGGCTCGTGGCACTCTAGGATGCTACTAGGGAATGTTGTACCATATGTTTGCAACAAGAAATGCAAGCAGGGAATGTAGTACCTTGTGTTTAAAATATGGTGAGGCTCTTGGCACTCAAGGATGTTATTAGGGAATATCATACCCTATGTTGGCAATAAAATGAGGCTCGTGGCACTCTGAAATGCTACTAGAGAATGTCGTACCCTATGTTGGCAGAAAGTAATGCAACTAGGGGATGTAGTACCCTGTGTTGGTAATAAGGTGAGGCTCGTGGCATTATGAGATGCGACTAAAGCATGTCGTACCTTATATTGGCAGAAAGTAATGTAGCCAGGGAATGCAGTACCTTGTGTTGGCAATAAAATGATGCTCATGGCGCTCTGAGATTCTACTAAGGAATGTTGTACCCTCTATAGACAGAAGGTAATATGACCAGGGGATGTAATACCCTGAGGTGAATATAGGGTATTCCTTATAGTGAAACTAAAAATAACATGATTACATGTATGTTGGAAGGAAATCAAGGATTTGAGAACTTCACTTGGTGGTGTTCAACCTTTCACGAACTATTTCCTGAAATTGTTATGTTCATGTTTCGAACAAAGAAAGATTCGTTAGTTTAAAAACATGGTCGATTTGTGGCTTTGATTATTTCAAAATCTTGATCTCGACTCAACTTCTTTAATGATTTCAACTGTAGCTGATTATTTCCTGAATACCAACTGCATTTCTGACTCTGGAGAACCTTTAGCCTTTCCAAACTTTGCCATGACGGTACTTACACTTTTTTAACTTTATGTTCCCTTTGTGGGTATTTCGCTTTTGACTTTTTTCTTCCAAATTCTTCAATTTCAGAGCATTGAGAGACTTTTGGGTTTTCAATCTTTGCCAATGACTGTTTGTGACGACCCAAAGGGTCATCACCTATTTCCTCATTCGTTCTGTGCTTCAGAGGCCTTGAAAATCTCATTTTTACTTGTCTCAATTTGCGTGCACAGTTCGGGCACGTAGTTAGAAAGCTTTTATGTTGAAATATGTGAAATTTGTGAAAAATTTGAAGAATTTTGATATTAATATGATTATAGTTGATTTGGGTCAACATTTTTGGTAAACGGACGCGGACCCGATATTGGATGGTCTCGGAAGGTCCGTAGAAAAATATGGGACGCGGGCATGTGCCCGGAGTCGAATTCGGAGGTCTAGAGCCCGAGATATGAATTTTTTCATGAAATTGTTTTTCTGAAATTATTAAGGAAAATGGAAATGAAAATTTATTAAAGAACTATGGTATCGAGCTTGTATTTTGGTTCCGATGCCCGGTACAAGTCTTATATATTGTTTAAGCACTTTCTGTGAAGTTTGGTCGAAATCGGACGTCGTTTGACGTGTTTCGAACTATAATTTCCAAACTTGAAAGTTTATGAAGTTTAGAAGAAAATCATGAGTTTTGAGGCTTGATTCTATGATACGATGTTATTTTGGCGATTTGATCATACGAGTAAGTTCGCAGGATGTTTTTGAGGTTGTGTACAAGTTTGGTTTGGAGCCCTGAGGGCCCGGGTGAGTTTTGAGTAGGTCCCGGGAGGGTCTTGGACCAAGCAGATATTGCAGGTTTAGTTGCAAACCCCCAGCGCGGCCGCGGCACATTTCCGCGCGGTCCGCGCTGGAAGCCGCACGGCCGCAGTGCATTTCTGCATGGTCCGCGTGGCTAGGTTCAGAGGACTAGTAGATTTCAGGTCGACCAGCGCGACCGCGCACCTAGTTCGTGCGGTCCGCGCTGGGAGTTTCAGAGAAGGCCCCAGGTGCAAGTCCACCAGCGCGGCCGCGCACCAAAATCATATGGTTCGCGCTGGGTAGGTTCAGAGAGTCGTTTCCCCTCCTTTCCTTGGTGCGGCCGCGGGACGTTCTTGTGCGGTCCGCGCTGGTTCTTCAGTGAAGTGTATAAATCCGAGATTTTCAGTTATTTTACACTTTTTCAAAACCCAAAAACATAAGAGGCGATTTTTCAAATGATTCTTCTTCTTCAAAATGATTGGTAAGTGATTTCTGACTGATTTTCTTTACTCCTCATCATCTTTAAATATAATTTCAACTTCAAAACAAAGATTTTTATAGGGAAATTTGGGAACTTAGGGTAGAACCTAGGTTCTCTAACATTGGGGGTTTTGGACCTCAATTTGGGGTCCGATTCCAAAATAACTTACATATTTGAGTTCGTGGGGGAATGGGTAATCGGGTTTTGGTCCGAACCTCGGGTTTTGACCACGTGGGTCCAGGGGCATTTTTGGAATTTTTGGGGAAAAACTTGGAAAATGATTCTTATGCATTCAAATCGATTCATATAGTGTTTATTAAAGTAATTGAACAATTTTTTATTATATTCGAGCGAATTGGAGGTGGAACCGCGAGGTAAAGCAATAGTTGAGGATTAAGTGGATTTCAAGGCTTTGAGGTAAGTGTTTGTTCTAACTTTGGTTAGAGGGAATATGATTAGAATATTAACTGCTAATTGCTAAATGATGCGTACGGTGTATAGGCATGGTGACAGTTATCTATACACCGGAGTCTACATGACCGTGGATCTTAGATGTGTTTGAACAGGACTTTGTGAAATATCTCTCTTGTCTAATTGCTCAGTTTCATATTTTGTGAACGATGGAGGAAGAATTTTGATTGGTATATTATTGGAGTATCGATTCGAACTAGAATTTGATAATTGGGAAAGAAGTGATTAACAGAGAAAGTGTGTTGACTCTTCCCTTGCCGGGACACGTAGTTTATTATTGTTGTTGCTCCCTTGCCGAGATATTTGGGCTGTTAGTTGTACCCTTGCCGAGTTTATTCGTTATGTGGTTGAATTTCCCTAATGGGACCTCTTTTAGAGAGATTATTTATGTTATTCATTATAATATGGGATCGTATGGCACGCCGTCCACTTATAAACTATAACCACTTATATATTATGAAATAGGATCGTGCGTAATGCCGACCACTTATATATTATGAAATGGGATCATGCGGCACGCCGACCACGAGATATTACGATTGGGATCGTGTGGCACGCCGACCATGAGATATTATGATTGGGATCGTGCGGCACGCCGACCACGAGATATTATGATTGGGATCGTGTGGCACGCCGACCACGAGATATTATGATTGGGATCGTGTGGCACGCCGACCACGAGATATTATGATTGGGATCGTGTGGCACGCCGACCATGAGATATTATGATTGGGATCGTGTGGCACGCCGACCATGAGATATTATGATTGGGATCGTGTGGCACGCCGATCATGAGATATTATAATTGGGATCGTGTGGCACGCTGCCCACGAGATATTATGATATGGGAACGTGTGGCACGCCGTCCACTCATGAATTAAGAAATGGTATTGTGTGGCGCGCCGACCACTTATATATATAAGTTATGGTATTGAGATAGCTTCGTTATTATATCCGTTGATCTGTTTTCACTGTATCTCCCCCCGATCATGCCCCTTCTTGTTTTTAGTTGATATTTTCTGTTGTTATTTCCATTGCTCCTATATATGTATATATCTGCACAGGTTATTTTAGGTAGGTCCTGTCTAGCCTCGTCACTACTTTGCCGGGGTTAGGCCAGGCACTTACCAGCACATGGGGTTGGTTGTGCTGATGCTACACTTCTGTGCATTTTTGCATAGGTCTAGGTTTTGTGGAGCAGCAGCAGCATTAGTACGGGAGCAGGTTTTTATTTTCACGAGACTGAGGTAGCCTTGCAAGCGTCCGCAGGCCCGACATCTCTTCTCTATGCTTTTCTTATTAGACTGTTACCTCATTGTTTTCGAGATAGACAGCTTATATATTTCTTTTAGACCATTGTTTTTAGTACATCTTTAGTAGTTCGTGAGTAATGTGACACCAAATCTTGGGTAGAGGTTTTAATGACTGTTCCGCATTTGGATTCGTATTTATAAGACATACTTTCGCTATTGTTCTCATTAGAATTAATGTTTTATATTGATGCTTTAGATTGTTAAGATAATTGTTTAATGATAAAAAGGTAAATAAGTTGGCTTGCCTAGCTACTACGAGTAGGCGCCGTCACGATCCTGATGGTGGGAAATTCGGGTCGTGACTAGTTGGTATCAGAAAACTAGATTACATAGGTCTCACAACTCACGGACAACCTCAGTAGGGTCTGAGGGATAGGTATGGAGATGTATGTATTTATCCCCCAGAGGCTACAGAGTTAGGAAAAACTTCACAATTGTTCTTTCTTATCGTGCGTTTCTGTTTCTCAAACACCGATTGAATTTCTACTCTATTCTTTTGCAGATGGCAAGAACACGCACTTCTTCATCTACCGCTCAGCAGTCTCAGCCTCGAGCAGCAGCCCCAGAGGTAGAGCCTCAGGTCGGGTTTGAGGAGGAGGTTCCAGCCCCAGTAGCTCCAGTGGGCCCAGCTTAGGTCCCAGAGGGGTTCATAGCCATCCCGGTTATCCAGGACGCTCTAGTCCGATTGGTAGGCCTAATAGAGGGTGTCATTCGAGCGAGTTTGCTTCCAGTGGTTCCGCCAGTGGTGGCAGGTCAGCCGGGTATAGTGGCTCAGGCCAGGAGTGAGATCACTTTTCAGGAGGCGGCCAGCGTGGGCCGTAGAGTTGAGACAACTCTGCTACAGGGAAGTAGTCATGGGTCGGATAAGAGGCCCTGTCATGCAGGTAGATTCAATGGTACCTCGTCAGGAGCTAGAGGTTCTTATGGTAGAGGCCATCCTCCCAGGCCTTTTCAGTCGGCTCTCCAGGTCACTCATGGTACTTCAGGTGTTCATTCTGGTCGACAGGGTCAACCCCAGTTTCCTCAGCTGCAGCGTTCGAGTAGATGTTATGATTGTGGTGAGTATGGTCACAACAGGAGGGTTTGTCCAAGATTGAGGGGTGCTCAGCCGCAGCAGACGAGGTTTTGCCATGCTTATGGTGATCCGAGGCACATCGTCAGATATTGTCCTCGAGCTTATGGCAGCTTCCAGCATCAGAGTTCTCATGCTATGATTCAGGCACCAGAGGTTCCACGGCTTGCCCTGCCAGCTAGAGTCGGTGGCAGAGGTGTTAGAGGTAGAGGTAGAGGTCTTAGAGGTAGAGCTCAGATCGCCAGAGGTAGAGGCCAGCCAGCAGCTAGGCTAGAGGCTGAGTCTTCAGGTGCAGGCATTACAGGTACCATTATGATTTGTATTAGAGATGCTTCAGTGCTATTTGACCCTGGATTTACGTATTCATATGTGTCGTCCTATTTTGCACCCTACTTGGTTATGCCTAGCGATGCCTTGAGTGTTCCTATTTATGTATCGACATCGGTGGGTGATTCTATAGTGGACGACCGAGTGCATTGTTCATGTGTGGTAGTAGTTGAGGGTCTTGAGACCCGTGTTGATTTATTGCTCTTAGATATGGTGGATTTCGACGTTATGCTGGGGATGGATTGGTTGTCCCCGTATCATGCTATCTTAGATTGTCACGCCAAGACCGTGACCTTGGCCTTGCCAGATTGCCCCGACTTGAGTAGAGAGGGACCCCAGGTCATGCCACCCGCAGTGTTATTTCATATGTTAAGGCTCGACGCATGGTCGAGAAGGGGTGTTTAGCTTATTTGGTATATGTTCATGATTCCAGCACAGAGGTTCCTTCTATTGACTCTGTTCCTATTGTTTGAGAGTTCCAGAGGTTTTTCCTTTAGACCTGCCGGGTATGCCGCCCGATAGGGATATTGATTTCTATATTGATCTGTCCCCAGGCACGCAGCCGAGAAGAAAACGAGCAGCACCTCAGAGTGGTTCTCCAGACTCTGAAGGATAGACAGTTATATGCTAAGTTTTCGAAGTGCGAGTTCTGGTTGAGTTCGGTTGCATTTCTGGGTCGTATTGTATTAGCAGAGGGAATTCAGGTGGACCCAAAGAAGATTGAGGCAGTCAAGAATTGGCCTCGACCAGCTTCGGTGACCAAGATTCGGAGTTTCTTGGGCTTAGCAGGTTATTACCATCGGTTCATGGAGGGATTTTCGTCCATTGCAGCCCCGATGACCAGGTTTACCCAGAAGGGTGCCCAGTTCAGGTGGTCAGATGAGTGTGAGGAGAGCTTCCAGAAGCTCAAGACAGCTTTGACTACGACACCGATATTGGTTTTGCCCATAGGCTTAGGGCCTTATACAGTTTATTGTGATGCTTCTCGTATTGGGCTTGGTACAGTATTAATGCAGGACGACATAGTCATAGCTTATACTTCAAGGCAATTAAAGATCCACGAGAAGAATTATCCGGTTCATGATTTAGAGCTGGCAGCCATTGTTCATGCTTTGAAGATTTAGAGGCATTATCTATATGGTGTGACGTGTGAGGTGTACACGGATCATAAGAGCCTTCAGTACTTGTTCAAGCAGAAGGAGTTGAATGTGAGACAGAGGAGATAGCTAGAGTTGTTGAAAGATTATGATGTTACTATCTTATATCACCCGGGTAAGGACAATGCGGTGGCTGATGCATTGAGTAGGAAGTCCGCCAGCATGGGTAGTCTTGCTTATATCCCGATCAGCCAGAGGCCGCTTGCTTTAGATGTTCAGGCCTTGACCAATCGATTCGTAAGGTTAGATATTTCTGAGCCCAGTAGGGTATTGGCTTGCACGGTCACTCGTTCTTCTCTATTAGAGCGTATCCGTGATCGGCAGTTTGATTATCCCCATTTGTGTGTCCCGAGAGACACGGTGCAGCGTGGAGGTGCCACGAAGGTGACCTTAGATGATGATGGTGTGTTGAGATTGCAGGGACGAGTTTGTGTGCCCAATGTTGATGGGATTCAAGAGTTTATCTAAGCGGAGGCCTATAGTTCTCGGCATTCTATTCACCTGGGCGTCACGAAGATGTATCAGGACTTACAACAACATTATTGGTGGCCAAGAATGAAGAAGGATATTATAGCATATGTGGCTCGGTGTTTGAATTGTCAGCAGGTCAAGTATGAGCATCAGAGGCTCGGTGGTTTGTTTTAAAGGATTGAGCTTTCCGAGTGGAAGTGGGAGAGGATTACCATGGATTTCATTACTAGACTTCCGCTGACTCGGAAGAAGTTTGATGCTATTTGGGTCATTGTGGATAGGATGACCAAGTCAGCACATTTCATTCCAGTGGCAGACTCTTATTCATCCGAGAGGTTAGCTGAGATTTATATTAGGGAGATTGTCCGCCTTCATGGTGTGCCGGTATCCATTATTTCGGACAGAGGTATGCAGTTTACCTCATGCTTTTGGAGAGCGATTCAGCAAGAGTTAGGCACCCATATCCAGTTGAGCACAACATTCCATCCTCAGACGGACGGTCAGTCCGAGCAGACAATACAGATTTTGGAGGATATGCTCCGAGCTTGTGTCATTGATTTTGGAGGCTCGTGGGACCAGTTTTTACCTTTAGCAGAGTTCGCCTACAACAATAGCTACCACTCCAGCATCCAGATGGCTTCATATGAGGCATTGTATGGTAGGCGATGTCGGTCTCCAGTCGGATGGTTTGAACCAGGAGAGGCTCGGTTATTGGGTACAGACTTAGTTCAGGAGGCCTTAGATAAGGTCAAGATCATTCAGGACAGGCTTCGTTCAGCTCAGTCGCGGCAAAAGAGTTATGCGGACCGTAAGGACCGATACGTGGCTTTTATGGTTGGTGAGCAGGTATTGCTCCGGGTGTCGCCTATGAAGGGCGTGATGAGGTTCGGAAAGAAGGGCAAGCTGAGCCCTAGGTACATTGGTCCGTTTGAAATTCTTGATCGAGTAGGAGAGGTGGCTTATAGACTTGCATTGCCACCTAGCTTATCAGCCGTGCACCTGGTTTTTCATGTGTCTATGCTTCGGAGGTATCACGACGATCCTATCCATGTGTTAGACTTCAGCACTGTCTAGTTGGACAAGGATTTATCTTATGAGGAGGAGCCGGTAGCTATTCTAGACTAGCAGGCTCGTCATTTGAGATCTAGGATTTTTCCCTCTATTCGTGTTCAGTGGAGAGGTCAGCCCCCTGAGGCCTCGACCTAGGAGTTCGAGTCTGATATGCGAAGCCGTTATCCACATCGATTCCCCAATTCAGTTACTTCTTTCTTTTGTCCGTTCGAGGACGAACGATTATTTTAGAGGTGGAGGATGTGATGACACAAAGGGTCATCACCTATTTCCTCATTCGTTCCGTGCTTCAGAGGCCTTGAAAACCTAATTTTTACTTGTCTTGGTTTGTGTGCGCAGTCCGGGCATGTAGCCGGAAAGCTTTTATGTTGAAATATGTGAATTTTATGAAAAATTTGAAGAATTTTGATATTAATATGATTATAGTTGACTTGGGTCAACATTTTTTGTAAATGGACCCGGACCCGAGATTGGACACTCCTGGAAGGTCCGTAGAAAAACATGGGACTCGGGCATGTGCCCGGAGTTGAATTCGAAGGTCTAGAGCCCGAGATATGAATTTTTTCGTGAAATTATTTTTCTGAAATTATTAAGGAAAATGGAAATGAAAATTTATTAAACAACTATGGTATCAGGATTGTATTTTGGTTCCGACGCCCGGTACAAGTCTTATATATTGTTTGAGCACTTTCTGTGAAGTTTGGTCGAAATCGGACGTCGTTTGACGTGTTTCGAACTATAAGTTCCAAATTTCAAAGTTTATGAAGTTTAGAATGTGAGCACGTGATTTTTGCCCTAAGCAAATTATTCCAAAAGTTTCAAATTAAATAATTTTACAATTTTTAATAATTTTGTTGCATTTTTCGTATTAATTGGTTGCATAATAACTCAGGTTAAAAAATATAAAAAATATGCACTAATTCATTTTAACAATCTAAAGAAAATCACAAAAATAGTTCATCTTAGCATTTTATTGTTTTAATTGGAAATTAGCTACAAAATATTTATTAGATAGTTTTAGACGTTAATTAGTTTAATTGTTTGTGTAATCTCTCAAATTCTATAAAATCAAGAAAAATACAAAATATATAATACAAATTAAAAATGAATACAAAAGCAAAAGAAATAAAAAAAGGGATTAAATAAAGAAAGAAAGGAATTTGTTCTTAAAAAGGGCCATTTTGGCCAAAATTGAATGAGCCCAACCCACACCTAAACCCGACCCATTGAATAACCCGACCCGTTTTCTTTTTTAAACCATCAGAGCTCACACATTAGGGACACGCAAATTGTGTGTCTCTATCTATTTTCACCTTCAGCAAATCTTCAAGGCTATTTAAATGAAGGAGAGCAAGGAGAGAAGAAGATTCAGAGGAAGATTTTGAGAGAGCAGGGGAGAAATCGCTAAGTTCAGAGAAAAATCTAGGGTTTTAGTTTTGATTTAGCGACATTCTTCTATTTCCGATTTCAATTGTGTGATAGCGTGAGAGTTTACTTTAGTTTGTTCTTTTGATTCCCAAAACAGAATACAAAATATATATTAGTGTGTTGATTTTGTTTTCAACTATGGAGATTGATTGAGACGCATTGAAGTTCGGGTTCGGATTTGAAATTCTATTGCTGATTCGAGTTTTGTTCAAGGATTCCGTCCGATTTCAAAGCTGTATCTCGTTCGGATTCGGGAAATTGAAGTTGAATTGTCGTTGAATCTCTTGCTATTATTTTAGCTTCGACATGTTCATTTCGTCCCCCTGTCGTGTGATTGTAATTGGATTAAATCCTCTTCTACTACTTGTGTTCTGTTTCACTTTCACGTTTGAACGTCAATGTGTTACAATTTGTTTACATTTGGTTCTATTGGATGATTCCTCCCAACGTGTGATCCCGTTCTGTTCGCACTGCTCATATAATACCTATATCGATTTGTT